>QQXO01000019.1:0-135468 GCA_003709845.1 Chaetothyriales sp. CBS 134916 | reverse complement strand
GCTCCCTGGGCTCCCTGAGCTCCCTGGGCTCTTATAGTATCCTTAAATGCTGTAGGCTCTCTAGGTTCTCTAGGTCCTCTAAGCTCTCTAGGCTATTATAGCATCCCTAATATCCCCTGGGCTACAGGAAAAAATGATGATGTACTAGTTAAGCGGGATACACAATATATCGGGAAGTGCTAGACTGATCGCTTTATTACATAATAACCAGAGCTCTATATATGTTTTTCTTGCCTATATGATTACTAGAGGGCCTTATAAGAAGATCCTGATATATTAAATATATAGTTCTATCTAGTCACTAATATATATATAAAATATAGGATCTAGGACAGTGATTTCTATAACTTTGATAAGATAGACTTTATAATAGGTATAATCTATACTAGGATAGTGGTTATACACTCAGATCAGATTAACTGGCTAAAGGCTATCTAGCCTAGTAACTGAGAATAGGCTACAGTAATTTATGCTGTTATAGTAGATAGCTATATAGTGCTACCTTTCCTCTGTATCATAGGCTATTTCTACCTTGCTACCTAGTACTCTAATAGCTATATTCTAAGCACCTAGTGTCACGGCGGGGATACACTGGCCCCCTTTCGTGTCGCAAGGTACAAAAGAGGTGAGTCAGGGCTAAGTGGTGGGCTCAGAGTGCACAGGAAGGTAGTGGTTTGCAGCAGAAAGAGAAAGTCTTGGCAGGGAATACAGTACTCCAAAAAGGGTAATCAAGGAGCGGAAGACAAGCATCACAAGCATCACAGGATTCAAGATATAAGTACATAGTTTTTCATGTTCAAGCCCAGAAGTTGGGATATTTTTCAGTACACAGAAGTTTCTATATTAGTTATTCCTCCCCTGTTCCTACCTAGCGATACTCCCCTGAGTGTTGTCAAGTTCATTGATTAGTTGGTGGGTTTCCTGTGCTAGTATTATCACTGTGATCAGATCACCTCTTAAGCCTCGCTTGTATCTACTCAGCTGGATACCCTATTGTTCTCTATCATATTGGTGCCTCCAACAAGAATCGAAAATTATATGATTACTTACTGCAGGTAAGGCCAAAGCAAGCAGAAAGAGAGCTTATATTATATCATGTACTATCTTCACCTCTGCAGAGAGGGGGGAAGATACAGGAGCTATAAGACTCAACTCGGCGGATATTGGCTTAACCCTGATAAACTACAGCAACTTCCTCTCTCTGACCCAGGACTCAGAGAAATTAACTAGTAGAGGTTAGACCCTCAACTTCTGCCTCTAATCATGATTAGTGCTGCCTTGGCTCTGATTATGAAGTAGATAAGCGAAATTATTCTGCTATTAACCCTTGGCTAGTATATCCGGGAGTAGTGTAGCGGCTAATTAGAAGTTTAGGACCCTGGTTCCTACTTAACTAAATAGATCAGTAATTAGCTAAGACCAGAAGTACTAGGCAATACCTCCCTGATAGGCCTCAGACAGTCAAAGACCCTCAGATATAGTAGGAGAGCTCCCAGACAGTCAGGAAGAGAGTCAATAAGGAGAAGATATAGACAATATACACCTAGATAGATAAGTAAGAATCATCATCATCATTATAGTCAGTACTTATCAGTCTTTAGTTAAGTCTTTTCATTAGTAGTAAGGTCTATAGTACAGATACTACACCTAAATTATAGGGAGAAGGAGCTCCCCCTCTAGTTTCGTTCCTTCCTACACTAGGCAGGAAAATTTTTACCTTTAATCAGTAGACTCCTTACCTACAGTTCTGTTTTTATATCTCCTAAAAAGCTTCTGAACAAGGAAAAATCAAGTTATAGTTAACTAAGGGAGCTTCAAATACCTCTGTTAACAGTCACAAGGCCACGGAAGTTCATCATATCATATAGAGGACAATCAGTTGGGCTATGGCCTCAAGCCTAGCCTAAGCAAACCATTGGCTAGTTTATCTAGACAAGAATAGTAGCTATGATATCTGATATAGGCCTATCTCCAGGAATAGATCTAAGCACAGGGCCTCTCAGCATAGCGGCACCTAGAGTGGTTATAGAGTCTCTTCGCCAGCCACTTATTTATCCCGGGATACCTGGTACACTATGCTTCGTTAGGATCAATATCATAGAGTTCCTAGAAGTATATAATAGAATATACAATGACTGTGGTCTGCCTGTATCATGTCGGGCTGGCTGAGTCACCAAGTACTACCCTACAGTAGAAGATCAGCCTGAGATATAGAGTATCGCAGAGAGAATTCAATAGTTACTGGAGTTCGCCGAGAACGATTAGGATAAGCTTTAGTCAGTGTTAAAGAGAATGTTTAGGTACCAGGATCGCTGGTACTATATCCGCAGTATATCCTACCTAGATAAGATCATATCTAGGGGAATCCCTGATCATGACCTAGTTATATTACATCAGTACCTGTTAAACATCAAGACCTATATAGAATTCTGTATAGACAAAGGATAGGTCACCTTATATATAGCCGGACAGAAGTTACTTATAGGGCTTCCTCGGATACTTTTGAGCAGAATCATTCGGAAACTATAGATCAGTATTGATAAACCCAAGACCCTGGAATTCAAGAAAGTCTAGATAGAAGTATCCACTGTACAGAATACAGACAAAGTTGTGGATACTATCCTTAGGAAGGGGTATAATCAGTCTATCCAGAATCCTGTGGAAGCAGGAGGATATATTACAAGTGTTATCAGTGGAAGTCACTAGAATATCCCTGCTAATAAGACTGATAGCTAAATAGGCGCTGGTTATACAACTATGGAAGGAAGATTTGAAGGCCAGACTACTAGGGAGCCATAATCTAAGCTATAGTCTATAGCACTGAACAGAGGGATTAATAATCTTATAGAAGGGATATTAAGTCTAAAGATTAATCAGCTAATTATATAGGCTACAGAAGATATAGTAGCTAGAACTTACAAGATATTTCAAGCAGGAGTGTCATGAATGATGACAAGACGCCTACTTCCCGACGTCATGCCGACAACCCCGACGTCATGCCGACAACAGATCGATACCTCCGGTCCTCGGACAGACCTTTGGTTACACACAGCGACCTTTGGAGGGACTACATGAGACAACTGCCACCTATACAATCCGTATGGCTGGCTGTACAGTCCTTTGGTCAGAGGTGACAGGGTAGAGTAAGGCAGAGGGACCTTTAGACAAGACTAAGGACCTTTAGGGTCAGGAACTATGGAAGGGCAGACTCTGACCTTGCAATATGAAAAGTATAAGTATACACAGAGATTATAGTTATCTATTAACTCTCTAAGCTTTGAGTCTTGTATATCAATACTACAATATAGGGAATCTAGACTAGTTAGCTCTCTCTTATCTTCTTCTTTACCTTCTATCTCTAGAGCCCCCTAATATTCTCAAAGCTTGATATTAGATTATTAAAGAAGAGAGAGCGATAGTGTTGTAACACTGTCACAACATCTATTCAAGGGATACTTATTAACAACTCGGAAGTATAAGCAGCTAACCCTTAACAAACTAACTAGAATTAACTGACCTAACTCCGATATCTTTAACTAGAAATCTAACTACCTAATTAGGCGCTGAGGTAGCTATAGTAACTAGACCATAGCCTATCAATAATACTACAATACTAGAGTAACAGCTAAATAACTTATTGGAATAAGCTTATCTGAAGTACTAACAGGAGTAAGTATAAGTACTGTAGCGATACCTTAAGGGGGACCCTATAGTAGAGTACTTGGAGACAGGAGGTGTATAAGTAGTTCCTGTAAAACATAAGTGTACTAATAACAATATATATAAGGACTTTAAGTAATAATAAAAAGACACTAAATATTAATAAAACCTTATATTCACCAGTAAGAACCTAAAGGAACTTAACAAGTTCCTAGTTAGCTAGAGAAATACCTTTGGAAGGATTAAGGATCATTCTGAGAATACTTGGATAGCTTAGATCAGTATCATCAGTAATTCCCTGGTTAGCGATACTACTACTACCTAGGAGATAGCCGACTATAATAAATACAAGATATAGGACTAATTTATAAACTTCCTGCAGGACTAGATTATAGATCTAGTGACTTATATAAAGGATACCTTGTAAATAATAGCCCAGAAAACTCAGAAGTTAAATCAAAGTATCCGGGAGCTATTTATAGAAGTGAAGATACTTGGTTAAGATATTCTAGATATAGACTATAAGGTCCTCAATACCTAGTGATTCCTCCTCACTATAAAGTCAGAGATTTAGGCGCGAGTTATAAGCGACTATAAGGAGATTACTAGTGAAAACTAGGTACTTATATTAGTAGTATACTATAAGTAAGCTCTGAAAACAGAGGCTTTGGTTACTAAGGAGCTGCAGTAGGCCTAGGCCTCTGCTGGTAACACCAGAGATCAGTCTAAACCAAAGGGTTAAACTAGGGATCCTCCTAGTAATAGGGTAGAGGAGACCTAGAGAGACAGGAAGGGAAATAACCCCTCTGCTCCACAAAGTAGATAGACTAAGCTAAAGGGGAATAACCTATTCTACTGCTTCAAGTATAGGGAAACAGGCTATATAGCCCTAAAATACAAGAATCCCCTAAAGTATATACTAGATATAGGCGAGATACAGAAAGAAGCAAAAAAATAAGCACCAATACCTCTGATACTATAGGGGTATTAGGTATCTTAGAAATCAGTAAGAATAGATCTCTATAGGTAAATATCTAGATCCCCTCAGGTGAAGGATTCAGAGTGGTCAACGCTTTAGTTGATTCTGGTGCCTATAAGAATTTTATCTCACAATATATAGTGAAGGAGGTGGGTCTTGAAACTATCCTGATATCAAGAAGTATGAATTATACTAATAGCTTACCTATGACCTTGTATAGAGAACTCACTATCAAAATAGTTGCGACTAATTCAAAAGGAATCTTATAGATAACCTCTCATTTATTCCTGGTAGCTGATATCAAGGAGTACAATATATATCTCGGGATACCTTAGCTTAAGATAATTAATCTATTAACTAACTAGGAATTGAAAACCTAGGAATATTAGTTAAAGAGACCTAAAATCAAGATAATGAAGGCTAAGCAGTTTCTTTAAGAAACTAACAAGGTGAAGGCCCTATTCATTATATATATAGCACCGGCGGTATAACAGGGAAAGACCAGCTGTTTTCTCTTGTAGCCTAATAAGAGCTAGACCTCAGAACTACCACCAGAATTCGATGACTATCGCGATATATTCTCTGAAAAGGAAGCTGTGAAGCTCCTATAGGATATATAGATAGCGTATAGTATCGAAACTGAGCTAGGGATATAAGTGCCCTATAGTCTAATATACCCCTTGAGTTAGTGGGAACTCAAGACCCTGCAGGAGTATATTAAGACTAACCTGGCTAATAGACAGATTAAGCCTAGTACCTCACTGGTAGGGGCTCTAATCTTGTTTGTACTGAAATCCGACAGGACACTACAGCTCTATATTGATTATCGGGGGTTGAACTAGATTACTATCAAGAATTAATACCTATTACTACTTTTGTTAGAGATCCTGGATTAGCTGAGCAGAGCAAGATACTATACCAAGATAGACTTGTGAGATATATATCACTATATACTGATCGCCAAAGAGGATTAATAGAAGACTATATTTAGGACAAGATATAGCTATTTCGAATATACTGTTATACCCTTTGGGTTAATAAATACCCTAGCTACCTTTCAAGCCTATATCAATGAGGCTTTGAAGGGCTTATTAGACAAGAAGTATATTGTATATATAGATAATATCCTTATATATAGTTATATCTACGAAGAGTATATGAAATATATTCAAGAAGTGTTATAACACCTGTGTAAGTATAGACTCTATACAAAAATATCTAAATATAAGTTCTTCACCAAAGAGGTGGTATTCCTAGGATATTAAATAGGCACTGATAGTGTATTAATGGACCCTGAGAGGGTTAAGTCTATACAGGAATAGCCAGAACCAACCTTATTCAGAGAAATACAAGTATTTCTAGGGTTTATAAATTTCTATTAAGGATTTATTGAAAAATACTTAAGGGTAGTTACGCCTATCACAGACTTACTTATAGGGATACAAAAGGGAAAGAAGAAAGGGCTATTTAAGTGGACCCCTAGCACTATATAGGTGTTCTGAATACTTAAAGAATAATTTTTATTGGTACCTATACTTACCTATTTTAATCCTAAATATTAAATACAGGTGGAGATAGATACTTTAAAGGAGGTAATGGGAGCTATACTCTTATAGGCCTATAATAGACCTAGGAAGGGATATACTCTCTAGAAACCGGTAGCCTTTTTCTTAAAGAAGTTCTTGTAAGAACAGAGGAATTATAGAACTAGAGACCAAGAGATACTCGCTATTATGTCAGTATTCAAGGAATAGCAGCACTACCTTGAAGTACCTGTGAAATACACCATAGTCTTAACTAACTATGAGGTATTACAGAACTTCATGACTAGGAAGTAACTGTAAGGACAACAAATCTGCTGGGCAGAGTATCTTATAGCCTTTAACTTTGAGATCTAATACTATAAAGGGAATAAGAATCCCGCGGATAGGCTATCAAGATAGCCAGATCTTATAGTATCTGAAGTTACTGAAGAACACCCTTTATAGCTGTTGGTTAAGCTATGCCAGCGATATATAGGTAATACACTGGTGAAGAGAGTGGCTTAATCTGATAGAAAGTTGGTTGGAATAATAACTAGGGCGACTTCAAGAATGCCTCTTGAGGCAGAGCGCCTTAGGATCATTCTAATATAGGTGAATAATAAGAGGAGTAACGCTGAGTTATATATACTTATATCTAAGCTACCTAATATCAGTTATATAGGGGAATCTTGTGTTGATCCCCTATTAATAGATAAGGTCTCTGAGGAGTCACTTATTCCCAGGATCCCTACTTCACTTAAAAGTCTTTTCCTACACCTATAGTCAAATGATAACTGGTGTTAGTGAACAGTATAGGAGGACTATATAGACTATATAGTCAAAGGAGGACTATTTAAAGGATAATAGTCCCGCGACAGGGAGGGGCTAGTACATCATAATAGAGTAGTCTATCTACTAAATAACCTAGCTATAAGATCAGATTTACTAAGGGTTAATCATAATGATCTGTAGTAAGGAGGGTATTTTAGGTGTAATAAGATATTCAAACTTATTAGTAAATTCTACTAGTAGCCTTATATACAGAAAATAATCAATATATATATAGATATATACAATGTTTGCTAACAGATAAAGGTGCTATACTATAAACCTTATGGTTTACTATCATCACTACCAGTGCTGAAAGGGCCCTAGGAGGATATATCCTTAGACTTTATTATAGGGTTACTACTATCGCTGTGAATAGGGACTATATATAATTCGATCCTAGTGATTATTAATCAATTCTTAAAGATAGTATATTATATTCCTATAGTCAAGGAAGTTAATACTATAGGAGTAGGTATACTAATCACAGAGAATATTATCTCTAAGTTTGGAGTACTGAAATCAATTATTAGCGACAGAGGATCAGTTTTTACCTCGAGTTTCTGGGAGTCACTATACTTCTACCTAGCTACTTATAGGTGTCTCTTAACTATATTCTACCCCTAGACTAACAGGTAAACAGAATAGATAAACCAAACACTGGAATACTACCTTCGTTGTTTTATTAACTATAAACAAGATAACTAGGCAGAACTTCTTCCTTGTATAGAATTTATAGTCAACTAAGCTATTAGTGTAACTACTGGTAAATCGCTATTCAAGGTAGTGTATATATATATACTAATAATATGAATTAATATCAAATATAAAGAACCTATAGGGTATATATATAAAAATAAAGCAGTAAAGGAGACAATAAAAGGCTTGTAGTAGGCTTAATTAGTGAGCTAAGAAGCCCTTATCACTACCTAAGAAGTAATGAAGAAGTATACCAATAGAAAAAGGAAGGATCAGTATTTCTAGATTAGGGATCTTATATAACTCACAGCGAAGTATATATATATATTATATATATAGAAGAAACTGGCGGACCACTTCTTAGGACCCTTCAAGATAATCTAAAGAGTAGGGAGTAATACCTATAAACTAGAGTTACTAAAGAAGTACTAGAGGCTAAATCCAATATTTTATATATTATTACTAGAAAAGTATAATAGGAGAGAAGATGTTGAGCTACTAGAACCCCTGGATATCAAAGGCGAAGACTAATAGGAAATCAAATAAGTCCTGGACAAACGAAAAAGAGAGAAACAAACCTAATTCTATATCTACTAGAAAGGTTTCTCAGAGGCCTATAACTCGTGGGAGCCTGAAAGTAACCTATAAAACACAGTTAAGGTGATCCAAGAGTTCAGGGAAAGAAAGCAGGCTCAGGAGGAATTATGATCAATAAAACGGCAGCGAACTAGACGTTGAGGACAACGCCTGAGGGGGAAGGGGGCAATATCATAAATAATGATAAGACACCTACTTCCTGATATCATGCCAACAACCCCGATGTTATACCGACAACGGATTGATACCTCCGGTCCTCGGACAGACCTTTGGTTATACACGGCGACCTTTGGAGGGACTATATAAGATAACTGCCACCTATATAATCTGTATAGCTGGCTGTACAGTCCTTTGGTCAGAGGCGACAGGGTAGAGTAAGGCAGAGGGACCTTTGGACGAGACCAAGGACCTTTGGGGTCAGGAACTATAGAAGGGTAGACTCCGACCTTGCGATATGAAAGGTATAAGTATGTACAGAGGTTATGGTTATCTATCGACTCTCCAAGCTTTGAGTCTTGTACATCAATACTACGATATAGGGAATCTAGACTAGTTAGCTCTCTCTCGTCTTCTTCTTTGCCTTCCACCTCTAGAGCCCCCTAACAAGGAGTCTCTTAGGTAGATAGGTTATTCACTTAAGGGAGGGACCCTGTACTTGACAGGAATTAAGGGCGATCAGGATTTAGGCCCTTAGGTGTAGTGACCTATTTCTTCTGTAGAGAGTTAGCTTATATTGTAACAAAGTGTCCTGTAAGAGGAGAACTTATTAAACACAGAATTATTCATAAAAATACCTTTGGGAAGCTTTGTTTAGGGCTATCTAGTAGCGGCGACAAACCATTTAGATTCAAAAGAGATATCCTGTAGAAGGATACTATTAAGCTATTTCTGAAGGGGAATAATATTATAATTCTAGAAGTAGCCCTGAAAGACAAAAGTACCCCTGTTACTCTAAAGGTAAATAGTATTTAGTTAGTAATAGTCTAAAGGAAGGAGAATGAATTAGATACTGAAAGTAAGTTCTTAGAAGAGAGTGACTATAATAATAGTAATCTAGAGGATATAAGGATTAGTATAGTTAGTAAGCCTATACCTAGGGGTAAGGATATAGAAAAGAGGGTTACTAGACCAATACTTAATATAGTGTGTAAAATCATTAAGTCTAGAGTAAATAAGGAAAAGGATCTACTAGTCACGAAGTCATTATACTCTAGATAGTATAAGTAGATTATTAATAAGATCCCTAGGAGTCAGAATTTATAGAGCATAGTTTAAGCTAGGAGCCTATCTGAGTAGGTATCCCTGATTAAGGATAGTGAAATAACTAATAGACTATAACTATAGGTAAAGAAAGTAGTTTTGTTCAGAGATAACTAACCAGTGTTATATTAGAAAGTACTTCGAGTAGTACAGAATAATATATATGAATATATCTAGTAGGCTATTAAGGGGGCTCCTATCCAGATTTAGGCAGGAGATACCCTAGCTCTGCTAAAGATAATAGGAGCCAAGAAGTTCACTATTAAGGATAGATATATCTAGCGGTATAAGCAGAAATATAGGGATAGCTAAGATTCCTGAGCTAATATTAAGAAAGAGGTATAGTATATATAGATAAATAATAGTCAGGATAGCAGTAACAGTGAAGATAATGAAGAAGACTCACCTATAGTTACCTCTATAGCTAAGTACCCCGAGGTCATCATCATGATAAGAGGAGGATAGTCCCTCTATACCCTCTATAATACAGGAGTAGAAGTCAATATAGTCCTAAGGTATATTGCTAACCGCCTTAGTTAGATAATTCAGATATTCTCTAAAGATTAATTCAAAGGAGTTGGTTTTGCTGGATATAGCTCCCGCTTTATTGGTATAACAGAATCTGCAAGATTCTCTCTTAGTAGTGAGTAAATATTAGATACCTTTTATATAGTAGAGAACAGGAGTAAAAAAGATACCCTTCTTATTCTTAGAATACCCTTTGTGGTAAGGACTTGAAGTACTCTTATCTTTGGTGTAGGTAGGGATATATATATCTAGGTACTATATCAAGATAGTGAAGTAATTAATATTCCTGTATATAAGCCTATATATAAGGAGATTAAGGTAATGAAGAAGATTTGATAGGCTACTATAACAGTAGGTAGCCTATGAGTTCAGATAATAAATATTAAGGCTAATAATTCTGACCCTACTAGTGACTAAGGAGACCATGGTAGGGATAGAGGTCAGACCCTACCTAATGGAAGTAAACCTGATATAGTGGTGTTGAAAGCAGATTATCCTGAGATCAGAATTAAGGTTAACAGAAAAGAAGTCCCTGCACTAGTTGATATAGGCGCCGAAGTAAATATAATACCTAGGTATATCACTGTTGTAAGAGGGCTGGTGATCTATAAGCTTAAGGAGAGTCCTCATGAACTATTAGATAACGATAAGGTAGGAAAAGAGTTTATCAGTGTTGTACCTAGAGTGAGGTTCAAAGTGAACAGGGTTATATATAGAGAAAGGTTCTATATCACTAAGTTATTGACAACACCAGAAACCAGAATTATCTTAGGTATACCCTTTATCTTGAGGAATCAAATCACTATTAGGCTTAATAAAGACAGCTAAGTAATTATTAGGGTCAGATAGGAGAATAGTAGAGAAGAACAGGTTATAGGGTATATATTGATACTAGAAGAGGAGGAAGAGGTAAGTAGAATAAGGAAGGCGGTGTAGAATATATAGGCCACACTGCGGGGGGAATCCTGAGCAGAGTTAGTAAGATACCCGGCTCTATATAGAAAGAATAATACAAAGTATATAGTATCAGAGTTCTAGATAAAAGGGAATGTTTTCTAGATTCTGTTTTGATTAATTTAGGAAATTATAAATTACTAATAAGAGTTAAAGGCTTCCGGGGTGTTTTAGGAGACAGAAGAAGTATAGGTTAGGAGAAATTAGGCGACAGTATAATTAGATCACTAGGAAATACAATAGATTACAGCACTATAGGGCTACTAAACACAGAATACTTAAGATAACTACTAGTTATCAGGGGAGGGTAAGTAACAAGATTTACTGAATCATTAGGTTTAGTAAATAATCCAGAGGTAATAGTATCAATAAGGCCGCAATACTTAGATAGAGTCACTAATACTCAGAGAAGGATAAATCATTAATTAAGGTTAGAATACCTAGATAAGCCAGACAATACCCAGGGTAGATTTACTGAATCTAAGGGTTCAGAAAATAATCAGGTTATAGAAAGTTTACTATAGAGCAGGGATTCAGGAGTACTACCGAAGTTCAGGGCTTCAGTATTGCTTTGTATATATAACTATTATATCAATTGAATATCACTAGTAACAGGAGATTAGATCTTAATAAAGGATGATTTGTAAAGTATCTTCAGAGAGAGGGCCTAGCGGAGGTTGCTTACAGGGACTAGTAAGCAACCTAGGGTAGTTATTCTAGTGTAAGGGTATATAGAACTATAGGTCTATACTATATATAAGTAAGTAGTAGACAAGGTAAGACTAGTAGTACCTAGAGTCTCAGATAGGTTGGTTCTAGAAGGGTTAAAGGACTAGAGGGCCAAAGCGATCAAAGAAGAGAAGGAATAGTTGAAAGGTAAGCTAGATAGTAGGTTCTCCCAGTAGCTATATCCTTATATAGCAAGGTTCCCAATAGGAACAAGATTAATAGATAAATAAGCGGCGGCTCTTCAAGTAGGTAACATGATCACACCAGAAGAGAGAGAAGTTCTTCTACAGATACTTTATAATTAAGAAGCGGCGTTATCTTAGATATAGTAGGAACTCAGGAAAGTCAAGGAGGACTATGTACCGCTATAAAGGATTAAGACTATTAAGCACACTATATAGGTAGTACCTAGGTTCCTGGTACTGAAAGTATTGATATCAGAAGTTAAGGAGATACTAGAGGATAGGCTTAAATAGGGGATTCTTGAACACTGTTACAGCTTATATTAGAACCTATGGTTCCTTATCAGGAAGAAGGATAGCAAGTACTATCTAATCAATACAGCTACTTATATAAATAAGTATATAATTTAGGATATAATTATATTACCTATGGCGGAAGATTTTTCAGAATGGTTTACTAGAATACTGGTTGTCAGCCTGGTTAATATAAAGTCTAGATATAATTAGTTCTCTCTATATATTTAGGATCAAGATAAGACTACTTTCTAAACACCTTTCGGATTATTAAGAATAATAACTCTCCTACAGGGTATAACTAATTCTGTTAGATAGTTTGTTCACACTATATATAGGATCCTAGAATATATCTTGAAGATTACTAGGGTATATATTGATAATATTGGTGTTGAAGGACTGAAGACTAACTATGATAATGAGGAGGTAGAGAAAGGGATCCACCAATTTATTCTTGAGTATATATAAAACCTAGATAAGATATTACTAGAAATAGAGAGAGTAGGTATAACTATAGACAGCAAGAAGTCGCAATAGTGTCACCGTGGAGTCAAGATTATTAGGTATGTTTATAATGCTGATAGTCAGTATCTAGACACTACCAAAGTCATTAAGATCCTTGACTAGCCTGCTTGTTGTAATCAGAAAGAGGTTAGAGGCTTTCTCAGAATATATATCTACTATAGAGTATAGATCAAATATTTCTTAATCATTGTGGCGCCACTCTACTAACTACTAAAAAAGAATACTGTCTTTGAATAGGGAGATAACTAGGAAGATATAATATATAAATTGAAAGTAGCCCTTACCAACCCTCTAGCCCTTATTACCATTGATTATAGGCTAGACACAGGGGTAATCATCATGATGTTTAACATGAGTCTCTAAGGTTAGGGTGCTGTTCTAATACAAGAGGATATAAATAAGAAGAGGAAACTGGCCTGATTTAAGAGTAGAATTTAGACTAAGGCAGAGTCAGGATATAACGCAGGAAAGAGAGAGTACTGTGTACTGTTGAAGGGGCTGAAGAAATTCCGGTACTACCTTTATAGAGTCTATTTTATTGTAGAGATAGATATAGCTACTCTGTAGGCTCAACTAAACCAAACTATAACTAACTTACCTGGTGTATTAATAACACAATAGTTAGTATAGATCCGCTTATTTGATTTCAAAGTATAATATATCCTAGGGAGTAAGAATATAGTTGCTAACACCCTGTCTTATTACCTATTAATAGCTGAAGATATTGAAGAGAGAGGGAAGGAGGAAGATATTAATAAATAGGTTATGAAGCAGATTGGTTAAGTTAAGGTATAGAGGTCTATCAGACTAATTTCCTATATTAACTAAGAAGGAGAAGCTATGATAGAAGGAAGACTTGTAAGCTAAACATAAGCTCTAGAGCAGAATGAAGAGGAGGAAGACTGAATTCTAATTAACAATAAGGAGAGTGAAGAGAAGTTCTATACTGAAAGATACTCGGAAGACTCATAGCTAATCGCGGTATATTTACTCTTAGGAGGATAGCAGCCACTAGGCATGAAGATTAATTAGTTCTGGAGACTCAAGAATAAGGCTATCTACTATATGGTGAGGGATAGGTATCTATGGCAGTGTATAGAGCTAAGATCAAATTACCTTGAACCGCAATATATGATGGATAACCTAGATAAACAAGCAGAGATTCTCCTAAGATTATATAAGAGGTTTAGTCACCATAGATAGGAAGTAACCTTTAGATAGATCAACACTATCTATTACTAAGATAGCCTCTAGACCATAGTCACCAAGTAGATTAGAGGTTGCTCAGAATACTAGAGACAGGAGAGAAACAGATAAGTTAAGGCCCTATAGTTCACTTTTAGTGATAATCAGTAGGATCAGGTATATATTGACGTCACTTATATACCGCCAAAAGGTAGGAAATAGTTTCTTGTCTATACTCACTCAGATATATCTAGATAGGTTGAAGCCAGGGTAATTTCCAAAAATAACAGCCTATAAGTATCCAAGTTTCTGTTTAAGGAGATTATCTATTAATACAGGATATTCAGTAAAGTTATTATTGACGGAGGTCCGGAGAATAAGGACCTGACTATAGACTTATTTCAGAAGTATAATATTCCTAGGGTATAGGTCTTAGTATACCACCCTCAGGGAAATAGTATTGTTAAAAGAGGATACAGGATAATTACAGACAGTCTTGTGAAGATGATAAAAGGAGGGGTACTCTTATAGCTAGACTACCTCTATATAGTCCTATAGGCGGACTATATTTTAGTCTATACAAGCACAGGAAAGACACTGTTTGAAGTCAAATACAGGTATAGACTAATCATACCTATAGAGATCAAATACCTAACTTAGATAGTATTAGACTAGGATAAGGTACAAGATATAGCTGACCTTTTGGTGTTGTAGGTGTAGGCCCTTAAGCGGCGAGAGGAAGATCAACAGGAAGCGCTATTATATTTATGATAAATATATCAGAAATATCGCGAATACTTCGATAACTATCATTAGTATTATATAAGGAGAGAGGCTCTTAAGGAGGGGAGGCTTATACTTATTCATAACCCCCTGAAAGAAGTCAGTATATCAACAGAAGCAAAACTGAGGTACAAGTAGCTAGGGCTGTATTGTATTCGAGAATATATAATATATCATGGGGTGCCTAGTGGCATATACATCCTGGAGGACCTGGACAGCACAAGACTACAAGGGATATTCTCTGGGGATAGACTGAAGCCCTTCTATACACGGGAGGAAGTGTTCGGCGAAGATAGCGCTGTAAGGATCGCAGAGATACTTGAGCTATTTAGAGGACAAGGTGAAGAGGAAGAGTCAGGGTCAGAGTCAAGTGATAAAGACTCAGGCGAGGAGGAACAGGATATATTACCAGAGCAAGAGGTTAACCAGGAGAATGATAGACAGGACTCTGGTAGGGAGCAGGGTGCCTTCGAGATTCTGGTTCCGTCTATGTCAGCATCAGCGAAGCAAAGGTTTCCATCAATGACAGAAGATAAAGTGGAGGAGACAGAGGAGAGCAGTGACACAGGGGTGGAAGAACTGCCTAGTGATCCAGAGATTGGCTGAATGGAGTGAGTGGGTCTGATTTTCCGAACCCAATGATTTGGAAAATCAAGTGATCATGCAAGACTGCAAGTGAACATGAACAAGAATACAAGAAGATCACTGACATCAAGTTTCTCAAGGACTAGGGTAAGTCAAGTCTTCTTTCGTCTTTCTTTGTGTGACCAGGGGACAGTCACTTCGGGGAGCTTGGTGGGGTGTCACGGTGGGGATACACTGGCCCCCTTTCGTGTTGCAAGGTGTAAAAGAGGTGAGTCAGGGCTAAGTAGTGGGCTCGGAGTACACAGGAAGGTAGTGGTTTGCGGCGGAAAGAGAAAGTCTTGGCAGGGAATACAGCACTCCAAAAAGGGTAATTAAGGAGCGGAAGACAAGCATCACAAGTATCACAGGATTCAAGACATAAGTATATAGTTTTTCATGTTCAAGCCCAGAAGTTGGGATATTTTTCAGTACACAGAAGTTTCTATATTAGTTATTCCTCCCCTGTTCCTACCCAGCGACACTCCCCTGAGTGTCGTCAAGTTCATTGATTAGTTGGTGGGTTTCCTGTGCTAGTATTATCACTGTGATCAGATCACCTCTCGAGCCTCGCTTGCATCCACTCAGCTGGATACCCCATTGTTCTCCATCACACTAGGTTATCAAAATAACTCTAAATAGCTAGACTAATCATGAGATAGGCCTTGAATAGCTTCAGTACTTTGATCAGCAGACAAAGGCTTATCAAAAGGGTTAATATTAGATACTTATACTTAATAGGTACAAAAGCTATATTAATACAGAATTTAATGAATACTATAAGGCTAGCAGGATTATACCACTCTGTTTACTAAGCTACTCCTTATATCTAACCTAGCTACTTAATATTAGTATTTTTAGTCTATTAAAGAAGGTATATAGTAGCTAAATCTTATTCCTTACCTAGGCCAATATTATATATATTACTAAGGATAACTTCTTCCCTGCTTTTAAGGCTACCTTTAAGATAGCCTTTATAGAGCAAAATATTAAGAGTAGCTTTTAGGGGGCTAGCCTAGTTCTATAGAATCCAGAAGCTATGATTTCAAAGCTTAATATAAGATTATAGACACCAACACCTCCTAGGACTTCCAATGATCTACCTCTACCTTAGGTCTCCCAGACACCTTGAACTACTACCGAAGCTCTTTCATAGTCAACTTTGATTAAGCATTAAGTAGCTAAACACTAAGGGAGCTCCCCGACACTGATTTTGATATCTATTAACTAACTAGTAAAGGCTATAGTAAGTATTAGTTACTAGCTGACACTTTTGACTAGGGAGGTTAAAGCCCTTTAAGAAGCCAATAAGGCCCTTTCAAAGCGGCGCAGGGCCAAAAGAACATGATTACAAGATTTAGGGCCTCTTACTGGTAGGAAAGCTAGCCAGCTTTTAGTAGAAAAAGGTGTGGTAAACGAGGAAGGACACAATAAAGATATAGAGGAGGGACTATCAAAGTGTCATGAATGATGACAAGACGCCTACTTCCCGACGTCATGCCGACAACCCCGACGTCATGCCGACAACGGATCGATACCTCCGGTCCTCGGACGGACCTTTGGTTACACACGGCGACCTTTGGAGGGACTGCATGAGACAACTGCCACCCGTACAATCCGTATGGCTGGCTGTACGGTCCTTTGGTCAGAGGCGACGGGGTGGAGCAAGGCAGAGGGACCTTTGGACGAGACCAAGGACCTTTGGGGTCAGGAACTATGGAAGGGCAGACTCCGACCTTGCGATGTGAAAGGTATAAGTATGCGCGGAGGTTGCGGTCATCTATCGACTCTCCAAGCTTTGAGTCTTGTACGTCAATACTACGACATAGGGAATCTAGACTAGTTAGCTCTCTCTCGTCTTCTTCTTTGCCTTCCACCTCTAGAGCCCCCTAACACAAAGCGGTATAAGACAGGCGCATGGCTTTGCAGTATCTGCCGCAAGAGTGGTCATAATGCAAGAACTTACTCGGAGGCTTGAACATAGATAATTCATCAATTTCCGATATATTTGATTCCATAGAGTATGTTTTCTGGGTAACTTGTAGGGATTGAAAGTTAGGGGGTGGGGAAAAGTGGCCGACTAAGTGATGTGGCCGACTTAGTGATAAACTACGTTAGGTCTTTTAGAAGATAAGATTATTTTAGTTGTACTGTGTGTACAGTAGCTTATGAGTATCCAAATTTCAATTATTGTACTGGTAGCTTATGCTGTCGCCATCTGGCGCTGCCGCTTCATCTGATATGGCACCCACACTTGCCACATCCCGTGCCACACCGCGCCTGTCATGGATGACACATACATGTATATTGGAACGCCTGGATTTTGCTGTGATTGCAAGATTCCCATCTTTTAAGGATACAGGGCTCCCTTGGCCTACTGGTGTTCCAGGCATAACAGCGCCACAGCTAGTCACCTCCTTATTAGTGCCTTGCAGCCTTATTGGCCTCCATGAACATCTGCACCCATTCACGTGATTCTTCGTATGCCACATCATCTGCACCAATCGATGGTTCAACTCGTGCAGGCTTAATGTTGCACAGCTGCCTAAGCCCCGCAGCTGAACAGCCACACCATGATACCACTCTCACAACCCGGGTATGTCTCAATGAGAAACTGTCGACGTTGCACCCGACAAAGCATCAAAGAATTACGAACGACAAATGGCCGACCCTCTCAGTATCGCCGCTAATATAGTCGGAGTCACCGTTCCCGCTTTGCACAGTACAAGGCTGCTCCTTGACGATCTGCAACAGCTCAAAGATGCGCCGAAAACTGTGAAACGCTTAGCGGATGAGGTGCGCTCAGTCGACGCCGCGCTTGAACTGCTGAAAGGCGTGGATAAAAGAGACTGGGAGTCCCTAGGCGCACCGGTCGCTGACCAGGCGAAGACTTCCATCAACGGCCATATGCGAGCTTGCGCTCTTTTTAGGAACGACCTCCAGCGATGGACGAGACATTCGGCTGATGGGAAGCTGGCATGGCAGGATCGTGCAAATGTGGGATTCTTCAAAAAAGTGCAAATCACGGCCATGTCAGGACAGCTTCAAAACTGCCAGCTCTCCATCAATACCGTCGTCAGTATAGCCGCTCTGTGAGTGACTTCAATCTAAGCACTTGAAGGTGGAGACGAGCTCACGTTGCCTGGCAGATACAGTTCCGTCCGTAATAGCCACATCACTGAAGAGATCAAGAATATGATATCTACAAAGCAGGCGGAGGTTCAGGGTGCTGTGGCCACGGCGGATAGGCAGCGGGTAGTGTTGGAGAACAAGCTCGAAGAGTTGGGCCTCAGCAGCGATGATGAGGATGCGGCTGCAGTTCCAGAGGAAAAAGCGAAGGCGTTGCAACAACTCGAGGAAGGACGCAAAGCACTCGATGCGTCTCGGAAGCTATTGGATGAGTTGCTGGCCAAGTCGCAGAAAGAGAATGTTGCGAAAGCTGCGCTGGGAGACTGGAGCGGATCAACCACGATAACGATGGGGAACCATAACTCGGGGTTTGCCGCCGGTATCATCAACGGCGGAGTCAGCGGAACCATCTTTGGAGCAAAGTGAGCATTTGGCTGCATGTGTGGCCGGTTGTCTGCTCGGCAGCCTCTCGCGAAGTCACCAAGAAGATCAGAGCGGCGAGGGAACCACGATGGAACTTATAGCTGTCCACAATATACCCGAACTGACATCTGAAGTGCGCTGGAAGTAGGGACAAGGTGATCAAGGTTAGACATGGTAAGTTTGCCGACCGCGCTATAGCCTCACAAGGCGAGGATAGTTCAATGAAGACTAGCGCCTGGTGTGGTCGCTCACCCTCGCACAGCCTCAGCTAGGTGGGTCTGGCCGCTGCTGCTGCCTGAGCCATCTGGCCAGTGGTCTGCCGCGCCCAGACGCCGTCGCGCGACACGGGTGAGGGGCGGGTGAGCGTAAACCGGCCTCACCCTCGTCCCAACGCGGGGTGAAGTCGACGCAGATTTTACCCTACTTGGCTAATTACTGTTCAGTACTACAATTCTAAGTAGCTTTGA
The DNA here is from genome assembly GCA_003709845.1 of Chaetothyriales sp. CBS 134916. Lineage (NCBI taxonomy): Eukaryota > Fungi > Ascomycota > Eurotiomycetes > Chaetothyriales > Domatiomycetaceae > Domatiomyces > Domatiomyces globalis. The sequence continues at coordinate 116,102 of QQXO01000019.1, read as the reverse complement.
GTAGCGAAACATAGCCTCTATTAGGAGTTTTACATCAACGTAAATGGGATTGTATAGTAAATACGTCGAGAATACGATGTAGATGCAGGACTGGAGTGCTGATGGGTTGATGTATGAAATCGTGCAGTAATTAATGCAAACAAGTCAGCGCAAAATCAGCCTTGATATTGTGATGGCGGTCAATGGGGTATCCAGTTAAGTGGATGCAAGAGAGGTTCGAGAGGGGATCTGATCACAGTGATAATACTAGCACAGGAAACCCACCAAACGATCAATGAACTCGACAACACTCAGGGAAGTACAGCCGAGGGGGGGCAACTAATATAGAAACTTCTGTAAAGAACAAACCGAGATCCTCTGTCTGTGAACTGAACTTCTGTGTACCGGATGGCCCAACTGCTGGGCTTGAAGTGAATGTATAAATTGGATGTCTTGTCTCTTGTGCTTGACTCTCTCCTCGGAGTATTATCCTAGGCCCACTACTTGGCTCCCTCTTCTCTCTCGTTCCTTGCGACGCGCGGGGGATACCGCCATATCTCCGCCGTGACAATATCTGTTTGGAGCAATAATATTTTAGCCACATAAAATTGCCTCTTATGCTAAGTTATTTCTCCCTTCTTGAACGAAACAGATGTGAGAGCCTAAATTTGGAACGCTGCCGACGGAGACCAGTCTCCACTTCTTGCCCAGCCCCAGCATTCACTTGCTCTTCTTCCCATCCAGCCAACGCTCTGGAGAAAGAGACACAGTGGGGATGACTAAGCCCAAGGGCACCTTGGCTACGCCGTACACATTCCTTCATCAGGCTCATCGCTTCCGTATTCCGGCCTTGTGCTTTCCAGGTACAAGCCAGGTTATTCATGCTGGTCAGCGTGGAGGGATGGTCCGCTCCCAGCTTCGCCTTGCTCGTCTCCATCACTTGCACCTCCAGTTCTTCCGCCGCCTCCCACCGGCCTTGATTCCGGTAAGTTGACGCCAGGTTGGCCATGCTGGTCAGCGTGGAGGGATAGTCCGCTCCCAGCTTCGCCTTGCGAGTCTCCATCACTTGCACGTCCAGTTCTTCCGCCGCCTCCCACCGGCCTTGATTCCGGTAAGTTGACGCCAGGTTGGCCATGCTGGTCAGCGTGGAGGGATGGTCCGCTCCCAGCTTCGCCTTGCGAGTCTCCATCACTTGCACGTCCAGTTCTTCCGCCGCCTCCCACCGGCCTTGATTCCGGTAAGTCGACGCCAGGTTGGCCATGCTGGTCAGCGTGTCGGGATGGTCCGCTCCCAGCTTCGCCTTGCGAGTCTCCATCACTTGCACCTCCAGTTCTTCGGCTAACCCCCATAACCCGCGAAGATTGTACGCCAACCCTACCATGGCTATACTATCAAGTGTATCTTCGTGTTCTGGCCCCAGCATCGTTGTCCTGGCTTTCATCGCCTCCACTGACATCTTCTGGGCATCCACCCCATTCCCCATCCTTAATGCGTACCACCCCGCCCTGTACAGTATCATACTCCACTCTCTTAGCGACTCTTCTGCTTGTGGCCGCTGCGCTGCCGCAGATTGAGTGTGCGGAAAGAGTCGTCTCCACGTGGCCCAGTGCTCATACTCTCCCGTCGGAAGCTCGGTGTAAAGATTCGTGATAAATTGCTGTTTCCACCTCTCCAGCTGGTCGTGAGCCGCAAGCCATTTTCGAGTGGCTAACTGCACAAGCCGGTGCATTTCAAAGGTTGTTCCCTCCCTGTCTACAGAGATAAACGAGAAGTCTCGCAGCTCCAATATATCTTCCTCGAATTCCTCGTTCTGGTTGCACTGCAACGAATCTTCCTTATCGACATCCCATTCACCGTTGCTGTCTTCATTCTGATTGCTTACGCCCCCACCCTCGCTACCCGGGCTTCGAAGGAGCGCCTCCGGAATCCCCTGTCGGTCGAAAAAGCTCATCAGCGACAGCAAGTCTGCCGCTGACGGCCGAGTCTCACGGATACGGTCGAACGAGATTTGCCATGTAGTGATAATCGAGTTCTTCGCCTCCCGGTCCCGACGAAGCTGTCCGCCTTCCCGATCCAGCAGACTGATTGGCATACAGTCGCTCTGCTGAAACTGTTCGAGGTACTGTCGTACAGTGTGCCGTGGTGCTCGCTTGGAGATGTAAGCCGCGGCCTGCACGATGGCAAGCGGCATGAACTCCAGCGCCGTCACGAGTTCGGCAATGTCGTTGTCGGGATATCGTATTCCACGTTGGTTTTCGACATTCTCGAGCTTCTTCTGGAGTAGCGCTGTTGCGTGCGATTTGTCCATCGGCTCGACTGGGATGATGTTGTCCTCTTCCGTCAGCTCCAATGCGGCGCTTCGGCTTCGGCTTGTGATGAGCACATATCCATTCGCACTCTGTGGAATGTATTCCTTGAGTGGTCGCGAGCCGCCATCCGAGTCGCGTATTGTCCCTTTCTGGACAGAACTCCAACTCTCCACCAGGAAGTGAGCATCATCCACATTATCCAGTATCAGAACCCAGCGTCTTCGTCTTTGATCGCTTAGCCAGTCTCGCACCAGTTTGAAGATTGGCGCCTGGTGGCTCTGTCGGCCGGAGATCCGTGCGCAGTCGGCAATATCCCGGAAACTTTACTCAAAGCGGGCTGCATTGCTTACATACACCCAGAAGACCCACGTTTCTAGTGACTAGTCGCGAATTCAGTACACGTATTCAATGGCGAGCTGCGATTTCCTTGATAATGTTAGCGGTAGGTTACGTTAGGCACTTAGTATATACCCGATACCGCCTAGGCCGACGAGGGCCGTCCGAGATCCTGGCGTAGTAAATTTCTGATCAAGTTGGTCTAGAATAGTTCCTCGCTCGATAAAATGAGGGTCGCGGCTGAAGGGGATGAGAGCCGACGGACTGGGTGGGGTTTCTAGTTGTTCTAGGACAAGGGCTTCTCAGCGCTAGTCAATATACACCCTTCGTAACTCACCTGGGGCGGTATGTTGATCGATCTTGACACTGACCGGGGCGTTGGCGACTCCGACTTGGAAGCCGGAGTTGTTGTCACCCAACTGTATGGCCGATGCCATTGCGGCGCAACTAGTCGATGGCCTGCAGAGCGGCTCCAATTCAGCCATTCGCCGTAGGTAATTTTTAATGCTTTATCATTTGCAAAGTCGACGGTTTCTCATTGAGGCGTATCAAGGCTATGGTGAGTGGTGTCGGCAGCGAAAGGGACAAACTGCCATCAGGCTGTTCAGCTGCAGGCGCTTAGGCAGCTGTGAGGTGTTGAGCATGCACAAGTTGAACTGTCTATTATTGGGCACAGACAATGTGGCACATGGGTATAAACAGACATCCTTTACTGGCCCTTGGAGCACAATAAGGCTGCCCAGCGCTAAAGATGTCTCTGTTAGCAAGTCAAGTGTGACACAGTGTATAGAAGCATGGATGTGGCTATTAACAGTGTGGCACCCCTTGATCTCCAGCGCCACTGTACCAAAGTTGGTATTCATGTGTAATTACAACAGTCTGGGTCGAAGGACATTGTTAATAAATAATCCCATTTCTAGAAGGCCTAGGACGGGAGTTGGCGTCGCTTGAGGAGCCAGACACTTTTTATCTTTTCTATGTAGGCTAAGGAGATTTGGCTTCTCTGAGACGAAATCTTGGTATTTTTCGATAACCATGGTAATTAATGGAGGATAGTAGCCTGAGGGCAAGACCATATGTTTTCACGCCCGTTAGGCGTTAGGTGTCCTTTGCAGTGGCGTGGACGTGATGTTGGTGGAAGTATCCACGGCTCATTCCATCACGTGGGGCATTTCACCACGCGGGGGATGTGGATTACTATTATTATATCCTCTTTGCTTTCGTTGGTAATTGCATGAGTTAAGAGACAAGAACATTGCACCGAAAATGGCCTTTTAAAGCTAAATTAATGACAGTGTATGGAATTTGCCTAGCAGCAGATCTGGTCCATTTGATTGAAATCAGCTCTCTCTCCTAGAGCCCTCGCTCCTGCCCTGCTGTTAGCGGTCAGCAAAGTACCGGAAGAGAATCCCATGCTCCCACCACCATAAAAAGCTTCATTGATGGTGAATTGATCTAACTTCTTTCCAGCCAGTGGTGATACAACAATTCAGCGCGATCTGGATATCTTGTTTACTTGAAAAAGCTTAGTTCGTCTTCTCAGCAGCTACTCGGAATGTTCTGTGGTCCCATTCGCAAGGCTTAGAAGAAGTTGCCCTTGGGCACAGCCAGGAAGATGGCTGTGATAATGGCGCCAATGACAAATCCGAGGAGGAGAGCTTGAACGAAAATGGTGTCCTGGATGGATCGCAAAGTCGGATCCTGGATCCACACTTCACGGTCGGCGATCTTGCGAATGAGCGGGCGTTTCTCGTATTTGACCACCCAGGGTTCGGATTCGTAGCTGTTGGAAGATCCCAGCGAGTCAAACGAGCTCTTCTGGCTCTCATACTCCACCGACACTTCATCTGGGCCACCGAAGAGTTCCCATGGACGGAGGTGTCGGTGGTGCATGCCGTGCAGGACTATGCACATACCTTTCCAAGCGGCGAAGAGAGTGGCAATACCGATGAAATAGCCGAGGAAAGCAAGCGCACGCCAACCACGATTGGCGCTGCTCAGCGTGATAACGATGCCGTAGACAGTGGCACCAATTATGCAGGCATAGCCAAGAGTGCTTGCAAACACTTGTCGTGGCGGGTTACCATTACAGATGGTCCAGCGAATAAAGTTGGGGTGTGCCTGATGGCGCAGAGTCCACTCCACGGTCGCAATAACCTCGCGGAATACTGAGGGATGGGTGGTCACGGCAAGAGCCTTGAGAAGGCCGCTTCTCTCCTTCGAGGACAAGTTGAGCACACGTGCACCACCATCAGCGATATAGATGGCGATGATACGAGAGATTTCCTCTCTGAACGGTTGGATGGTGAAGGGCTGCAGCACATCGGCTTCGTTAAAGGCCTGGGCAGTCTTCTTGGTGTGCACAGCTCCCGCCGTTGGCGCGACAGATGCATTTTCGCTCCAGGGCACGCTGGATGGTGCCAAGCTGTCTAGGTCATTTGCATTGGGCGTGCGAGGAGGAGTGTTGAAGGGATTGTGGCCGTGGCTGCTCTCTGTGACCTGCAGCTTGGCATTGGGGTCGAAGTCCGTCCCTTTCAACACACTTGCGGCCTCCTGGGTAATCGTCTTGAGCACCTTCTCCTTCTCAGCCGCATTCCTCTCGGCCTGGGCCTGCGCGTCCGTCCATTCTGGCGAAAGTTTCTGTACCCTCTCGGGCAGTTGGAAGAAGCGGTTGACGTAGTTGCGATACCACAGGTAGAACTGCAGATTCTCGGCACTGTGTTCAATGTAGACCAGAAAGTCCATAAATTGTCGAGTGGTCACTGGCTACATTGACGGTTAGAACGAGCCCTACCTCATCAGGTCCCAAGACCAACTCACTGGACATGTACCCCCGGCGAGGATCCTGTCGAAAGACAGGGCTTCTGGAATACCATACGCAGCGCTGGTCGAGGAATCGACTGACTCCTGCACGCTAGCCTTCTCGACGTCCGTCAAGACATTGGATGAGTCAATCTGCGCTGGACGGCGGTAGTTGAGTGGGAGAACCATATTGGCCGCTGGCACAGATCTGTCAAAAGGGCCAGCACCCTCAAGGCTGAGTGAGTTCACTAACGTGAATGCTGTGAAGGCGAGGCGGGACGAGGCAGGGAGCAAACCACGAATACAGCAGGCGCGCGATAGCGCGGGAAGTCGAGATGTATATTATACGTGCAGCGAAATCTGCTAGAATCTTGGGCTGCAGAACGGGGGTGGAATTAGCTGTCAGGCATCACAGTGCTTGTCGCTGGGATATGCGGAGCACGAGGGTGGCAGAATAGGCCGATTTACCCACGCCCTTACGATAGACTCTGCGAAACGACGCCGATGATGCTGCCGAAAACGTATGGCAAGCGTCATGGAATAATGCTACCATGTATTTCCTCCCGACAGCCACTGGTCGGAACTCCCAGCACGCCGGACTGGAAGTCAGGTACACGTACAGCTGCACGTCAATCTGCAGCCACTCGACAACTCTCCGCTGCCCCACGCCAATAGCTGCCCAACCACGGGCCAGACCTTGCCAGAACTAGAAGTATAATATCTCTAGCTTTGTAAATATTTGGGCCCTTTAGGGCTTGATTGGGTAGCGATCAGTGCCACTCTAGGCAGTGCAACTCTCGGTGGTCCGGCGTGATGGCACTCCCTCATCAACACTTGGCGTTTGTTTGAACACGGCGAGATGGGTTGCGTTAAAGCATTGAGCAGTCTTCAGAGCCTCTCGTCTGTGTAACAGACTGGCTCACCGCTTCTGCATGGGCGTTGGCTCTTCTGTCTTCAGGCAGACTATTGAAAAACGTGGCTGCTCCGCTTCAGCGTGGCTTTCTCTCCTAACGAGAACGTGGACTTCTGTCTCGCGCAGTCAAGCCAATCAGACGTATCGGCGGTCGAAAGAAACATGTGCGGTGCAGGGTCTGCTAGTTGCGGACACGAGTGGCTTGGCTTCAGGGGCCAGCCCTCAGCTCTCCTCCCCCTATCGCGATTCTGGCCAGGATGCATGCATGATTCAAGAGAAAGAAAGTTCTCATTTACAGTAACTCATTTTATGCAGTTGAGATGGCTCCGCGTTCTAGCAGGACGCCCTTACCTTCATTTCGCAGTCATATGGCCGCCACAAAGGCCAAAAACCCATGTCTCCTGTACTACAATAGAGATCCGTCTCCGTGCAAGGGAGTGATTGACGAGATCTTAGCCGATCTCCCAGGGTTTGCATGGTCGGATAACAGGTGCAGAATCGGAACTTGCTACCAGACTCCATTTTTCTCAACTAGCAAGGCCAGCGCCACCAAAATTTGAGACTAAACCCTCTACCATACAAAGTAGCAAAAAATAAATACCGGTAACTGATGCTTGACGCACCAATAAAGCTACTATAACTGGCGGTCCCACAAATTACCCGGCTGAATACCAACAATATTCTGCGCTAGTCGGGTCCAGACTTGTTTAGCTTGTAGACCGAGGTCAATGGAACATACTGTAATTCGGTGATCCATCACAATCACAATCACAATTGCCCTACTAGGGAGACTGTTGTGCGGATAATTCGACCTTGGTCCATATTGCCATTGGGGACAAAATTCGTCCTTGAGCTCCCAGCCCGTAACAACTCAACTTTGGAGGCATGTGTGTTTGGAACTTATCGTGCATGATACCCTCAGCCGTTTTCGCTGGGATAATGATGGCAGCTAACCTAGAAACAGAGTAGCATCATCACTTGAGAATAAAGAATGAATATCGTCTTTCGCAGCAGTGTCACTTCTGAACTCGCATCACTGGTCTATGGGCCGAATCTGTCTCGAGTGAATCTGGTTGCGCTTCTAGCATTCCCAAGAATGGTCACAGTGGAAGCCACATTGAGAGGACATTCCCCAGCTCCGGCAATCCGGGCGCATGGCAACATTAGCTCCTCTCCAAAAGGGCAAGACAAACCAAAACCAGGAAACCGGGTTCACGACTTCAGTGCTTTGGTCTACCGTATCCGAGCTACCGTATTGCAAAATGCCAATACATGATAGCTAGTTAATGCGATCTCCATCCGCAAGAAGATGTTTATCTTGCTCCTGCAGTGTATACACAACAAGCTATTCCTGACGCGACGCACAAGCAATGACAAGCTCATGCTGGCAGGTTTGGTAGGGAGTTGGTACCCCCGTTTTCGACACCAATAGCGCCTGAACCCCTCTACTGTTGACCGCAAAAGGTCTTATGGCCTTAAGTCTTCCTAATAGGGTAGGCCAACTGTTCTTCAGGGGTCAAGCACCTCCTGCAGGGATTATTCGGCGGCTCGATTAATCGGATAAGTAATACCATAGATAGAGTATGAGAACCCCTGCTCCTTGGGTTTGTTTCGACAAGCGCCGCAGAAGGTACTGTGAGCAACATCACCAGGATATAACCCGTTCGTTAGGACCTTCCACATTCTCTGCAGTTACAGCAATCCAGTATCCCTGAGGTTCAATCGTATACCCACACGGGCAGCCTGTGGGATGAGGGTGCACCTATAATTTGGTGACGCACAAGTACTCACATGGAACAATAGCTTGCTACGGGCTTTCGTAGATGTCGAGATCACTGCTTCCGTCTTGTACAGGTTTTGTCTCATGCGGCCGAGCCGACTGTTCTGTTCCAGGTATGAATACCTTGGAGAATTCCAAGCTGGCTATTGTCGTAAGCCAACTCAGCCAATTCGCCCACCTGTTTAGCAGGACGTTGCGTGTTGTTACCGTATCATTAGCAGGTGAGACATTGAAATCATCTAGGTCTTCTACGACATGTCGACCACCTCCAGCTGCCCAAGGCACCAACGAGTGAATCTGGCCAAGCACGAGTCTACTGAGCTTCTTGGCGAGACACGGCATTGGAATTGCTGATAAGTAAAGGACTCGTGGTCAGGAGCACACGATGGGGAAGCAAGGAGCTGAGCAGGCAGGATTTGGACGAGTCCGTCGGACAGAACAACGCCGGAGTCCAAAGTGACGGAAGGCGTTATACGCCTTCTCTTCCATTCTTCTCCAACCACAGCGGGGTGATAGATAGGAGGGGAAGGTGCTTTTTGAAAGCAGAGGATATGGCGTTGGACATAGACGGCACTGCTTCGTGAATGCTGATTCCGCAACGCCAATATCAGAAAATGTCCGATGTTATCATGTCCTAAGGGTGGAGATGGCTTGCAGAATGTCTTGGTACTTTGTGAAAGGGGTTGGCACGTAAAGGGGCTGTTACATCAGAAGCATGTCTTGGCAAGGACGACCCTAGCTTGCTGCAACAGTCAATATGAGCGGGAAGACAGACGAGGATGATCGTCTTCTGCCTTGTTTTGAGTCGCAAGAAGATAGCCTTTGGCGTACATTACGAGAAGCATGTCACATGAAAGACAATGTTAGTTGCGACGCCGCGTTGTCTCTAGACTCATTCATGCAATTCGAGGGCTAGGATCCATAAGGGATTGGGCTCTGCAAGATGTCAAACGAAAACTCAGACAAGAATAGACAGAAATTAGTATATGTGTTCAAACAATTGGGTGCTAGTCAAACACAGGGGGGGAGGTCAGCCCTGGAAGATGCGTCAATCCTCCGGTAGCCCGCCTGAAAATAATCCAATGCGCATCCGATGGAACTGGGGTAGTTTTGGTATCACCACAGCCATCAAGGCCAGGAAGTTGACCATGAAATACGCCAGATCGTAGTGGGTGTAGTGGGTGCTTAGCAAGAACAGCACAATGGGAACAGTCAGCAGAAACTTCTTGGCCGGAGTGTATTGATCGCCGTTATCAATCTGCTCCCACATGTTCAAATTGTCATAGGCTCCCGCGTTGAACTCAAACGGCACCCCTCGCACGTAGTGGAACATGAGATACGAGCCAGTCATGTAGGTGATGTTAGTCAGAGTCCAGGAAATCTCTTGCGTGACGCCGGGTATTATGTCGAACAGAATCTTCAGGCCCAAGATCAACACAGGATGGATAGTCCAGGCACCTACACTTCTCAGTCGCCGTACCTGCTCTTGCCACGCACAACACACGTACCTTTAGCGTTAACCCATTGTGAGTTTAAGTTGGGGAGGGCTGACTGATCGGAGATCTGCTCGAGCGATTCGGGCGGCTCATGATAGATAATGCTACTTGAGCGTCTTCTTCGGCCTGTCTTAACGGAGCTCATCTTCGGCTGGTATGGGGACGAATCAGAAGGGGCGGTCTTAGCATCGGCTGTGAAGGAGATGGCTTTGGCGAAGGAAGTGTGGGTGGTCATGAATCGGCTCGCCACAGTGGCAGAGAGGAGACAGAGACAGAGACAGAGAGACAGAGAGACAGAGATAGAGAGGGGGTATCTGCGTGGATCAGCAGAGAGCGTAACAGCTGAGCGGGCGAGTGCATACAACAACACAACAAAGAGGGGCCGTCGGGCCGAGTGCTGACACGCGAGCAGCCGAGGAAGGCGGCAGGATAGCCAAGACCACGAACAAAAGACACAGGGGCTGGTGTATATGACCTGGATATCGGAATGTGAGACAGTGCGCGGAATCGAGAAGGCCAACTGCCCCACAGAGAGTGCCGGTGTGTAGGATGGCCCGTCGGTCCGGCCGCTGCCACGAGCGTCGATGACTTTGTCCGCTCTTACGTCGTTCCCGCTCCACCCACAATCCGCGCCTCCTATTGGTTGTCTGTGACAGTGGGCCCGCGGCCCAAATAAGCTTTTTTGAGTTTCATACCAGAAGATTGACGTACAGTACAGTACTTTATAGTAATAGTTCTTCAGTTACGGAGAGAAGCGACAGGTCGAGCCCGTGTCGCGTCTGGAGCGCTGTCCTTCCGAGTCGACAAATTCCAGTGATCAGAACAACCGCGATGCCTTAGTATTTACCGCAACCTGCCATGGCACAGAATGACAGCTACAGCAGTGAGCCGCCGACTGGCAGTTCCCTGGTCCCGAGAAGGCAACAAGGCAACCAGCTGCCCTCTGCTCCGGTCAGTACTGTAAACTCGTCGACTTCGTCTCCCACGCCGCATTACAAGAAGAAGAGAAAGCGCCGGGTGAAGGGTGGCGCTGTCATTCAGGAGGTTGTTCCTCCTTCTGCTCTTGCTAATCCTGCCAACACCTCGCCTTCTTTACAACCTTCCTCCCCTGCACCTTCAACAAGAGATCAACATGCTTACGACGACTCTTCTTCTCGACAAAGCATTAGGCCTGACCCCAAATCCAGTTTTGGCATGAATCGCCTGGCCGAAGGTTTTGCTCGCTCGCACTCGTTTCCAGACCTGGCGTCTTCCGACTCGCGAGTGCCGTCGCAGGGGATTGGAAGCAGTCAGCAAAATGCTATTGGGTTAAGCGATTCGGGTTCAGATGACGAAATGGAGGGTTCTGATGGAGGCATGGCAGTCAATCTTGCCGCGGACGAATCCGAATCCGATCATTGGATGGACCAGGAGATCAATATACTCAGCAAGGATCAGCACGCGAGGCCAGGTACCAATGCCGATGTGAAGGACCCTGGTAGTGGTACTATTCGCCTAGCAGACTTGAATCCCGATGACCTCGAAGACCAGCTCAGGTATGCGATGTATCACCTCCAACGTCACCAAATTGACCTCAGCCGCCCTGTTACTTGTCTTGCCTGTCTACGCGAGGGCCACATGGCCGACACTTGCCTTGAGGCCCATTGCACTGTCTGCGGGAAGGCTGGCAGCCACTCAAGCAGAGTGTGTCCAGAAAGAGGCACGCACAACACACCAGCTTCTTCTCATTGCTTCTTCCCTCCCTATCAACTAGATCTTAACACACCTGTACAGCTGTGGATATCTTGCTGCATCTGTGCATCAAAGTCTCATCTCGTTGGCGACTGCCCCGAGCTCGACGAGAATGCTGCGGCAGAGAGATGGTCTCTAAAGGCTCTAGACCCGGCTCAAGTCACCAACCTGAGTTTGCAGACCGGCACCCGAGACCGCGAACGCGAGGCCGAGTTGCGCGGCATGCGGCCGCCTGGTTTGCATATCAGGGGTCGTACAGACTTACACCACGCTGGCGCCGCGCATGCTCGCCATACTCCTGACGATGATGAACCATTCCTGAATCCGCCGGTAGCTTCGCGACGTGACTCAAGCCGGCCGCAGGTCAAGCTAGGCCAATACCGACCACAACGACCATCAGCAGCAAGCGATCGCTTCGATGGCCGCACTCCTCCCTCCCATGACCGAAACTACTCCTCTGGTAGTCGCGACAATTGGTACGCCACCGACTCGTTCGGCAAACGCCGATCCCGATCTCCCGGAGATGCACCAGCACCAGCATCACCCTTTGGCGATAGCTGGCGACCAGAACACCACTTAGGAGGAAGAGGGCTGCTTTCAACTCGACGATTCGACGGCTACAGACAAGACCGTGTCTCATCATCCTCAGACTTTGCGCGGCGCAAACCAATCTATCCTCCTACTTCCGACAGTCAATCTGCACCAGGTAGGAATCAAGTCAAAATGCAGCTTCCCACCCGCAAAGGTTCGAATCCGAATCTAGCCATACCAACTAAACGGACCACCAACGCTAAGAAGACTGATGCTGCTGTTGCTGGTCATAAATCTAATAGTGACAATGTCGGTAGCGGTGGTAGTCTAGGTGGTGGTACCGGTAATGGCGGTGGTGAGGCTAGCCAGCGCAAAAAGGGGAAACAAGTAAAAAGCATACCTGCCAATTAGTTAATTAATAATCAACCATGGCAATGAGAACTCGTTGGTCTATCTGACATGTGTGGTTGTATCACGGTAGCGTACTTATTCCCATTTCTAGTCATGCAGGAAGGAGAGAAATAAAGGGAAAAGGGGTAGGGTGTTCTTATGCTCTCTCTCCCCTTCTCTGTTATCTCTCTGCAGATTTGTATGTCTGCATCAGCTTCTTCTTCTTCCTCTTCCTCGTCTTCCTCTTCCTCGTCTTCCTCTTCCTCGTCTTCCTCTTCCTCTACCTCATTCTGTTACGAGCAAGTTGATCACTAGAACTAGTAGTACTACTACTTTATCACCCACTTTGTTGAAGCTTTGATTAATTTTATATACCCCTTGGTTGCTTGGTTGCTCACTGTCCGCTTCATTAGCTTGGATTGGAAATTTTTATGATGCCGCTAAAAACTGATGTATATAAAATGACTGAAAAAAACACTCAACGGCTTTCTTCAACACAAACGAGGAAGTGAGAAGATCAAAGCAAAGAGGGGAATAATTGAGATCCGCTCATGACCATGACCATATCATAAGCATGTTAGACTGGACCAAATTAGATCAGCGGTGTGACTTCCCCCAAGTCTAGTCCAAGTCCTCGTCATCTTCATCTCCGTCATGTCGCGAGTTACCAGGTCCTAGTTCGCGTAGGATCAGCCTCCTCGTCATCCCAATCCCCGACCTTGGCCGTCCTCTGCACCGGGGCATACTCAACATGGCTTATTGCCTCCGAGGGCCAGGGGGTCTTGAAGGCGGTAGGCTTACTGTTTTGGTAATCCCTATACTCCTGCATCTCCATGTCGCTAACTACACTGTTTCCATTGCCCTTGGTGTTGGCATACCCTTCGTAATGATTGACTTCAATCCCGTTCGGTTGGTTTGGGGGCAGGGCGGATATTTGAGTCATTTCTTGAGTCTGTGGTGGTCGCTCGGGCAAGGCGGGTGGAGGGTCATCAGGGGTCGGCCAGACAATTTCGCGCTTCACCGTCTCGACTAGGCCGCTGATCTTGTCTTCTGCAACATACACTAGGAAGTAAGGATTAGGGTTCGGCGACGCGTTATTTGACGCGTCTGCCAGGCCAAAGATCTCGTTCCGATTGTCGACGATGCTGACGCGATCATCGTTGTACTTACGCCACACTTCTCTGGCGTGGTCGTAGATGTACACCCAGTAGTGACCACCGCTGGCGCCACCACGGTGGAAAAAAGCCGCGTGTAGGCGATAAGGATGCTGCCGCATTGAGGTGTCGGTGAAGCAGGAGGTGAGAGAAAGGGTGAGGGCGTCAATCCGAGTTTTGATATCTGTGAAAAGTAAGTCCCAGTCTGCTCTGGTGGCAGGAGTACACTGAACAAGGAAAGTTGAGAGGGGAACACACGTTTGAGCTCAAGGTGCAGGTCTTCCGCCAATGTGCCAATATTCGAGACGAGGTCGGGCTCTATCTGCAATGAACCATCAACCTGATCGGTTGCATCACCGGGAAAACTGGTCTGTAGGCTCTCCAGGACAGCTTTTGCATCTTCAAAGAGTGACGGCACATCTGCAGCACCGGCATAGGACGTCTCAAGGACTTTGCGTCGTTTGTCCAACTTGATGAGTTCTCGCTTCCAGGCCCAGGCTTGTTTGCGGCGTTCGAACAAATCCGAGTCTGCTGGCGCTTCCAGGTACCTGTCAAGGAATATCCTCTCAGGGATCTCGACGTGGTGATTGAGCTTGATCGGCCGTTTCAAGTCACTGTCCCAAGCGACTCGATCCAGGAGGATGCTGATGACCGGAGGCAGCCTGGACACGGAGACAAATGCTTGGGAACCACCTTCTCGTTCGGACAGATCATACTCGGTGTCGATAGCATCGTAGACATCTTTTGGCCGGTTGGCCACCCTGGTAATGATGCTGTAGAATTGAACGGCCTTGGGAGGCTCTTTCTCAGGCACTGTGTGACTCACATTCTGACCGAAGAACATGTCGTGTATCTCGTCTTCTTGTTCACCAGACGGATCGACGCCTGTTGGGCGGATGGCACCGGACAGCTGGAAGAGGCAGTGAGACAGGACTTCGGTTACATCTTGTTGTCGAGCGTATTCTTCGAGGATATCTGTTGTCGGTTCGACAAGCTTCCGTGGAGGTACCGGGGGTGGCTTCCCGGGCGGAGGAGCATAGATGGGCTGCGGAAGAGGCTCGAGCTCGTCGCTCTCTTCCTGGGCGAGAGCGCCTGCTTGGACATTGATTTTCGAGGGCGAGGTCGGAGCGAGTGGAGCAGGATGGCTGGAATTGCTACCACCACGCTTGGGAGACTCCTCAAGCATGGTAGGCGACTGGTTTTCCTTGTTGTCTAGAAGTGTACGGTATTCGTTGGCCGAGAGAGTGTCGGCCTCAGTCACAGGAGTGGTCATGCTCCCAGGTTTCGAGACCAATGTTGCCTCACTCGAGTCGTCGCGCAAATCGATCAAATCAGTCATTTTCTTGTTGTTTTCGTCGTCGTTGTCTTCACCACCTTCATCGTCATCATCTTCTGCTTCTTCTTTCATCTCCTGGCCAGTATTATGTGGCGCCGGGCTCCCCGCGGCGGGCGACTGAAGTACATTGCTCTGCAGGATGCCATTGACCTTGCGCTCTGGCATCTGGAGGTCGTCGATGGGCTGGGTCTCCAGATGATCGAGATTGGGGCGCTCGCCAGCCAGTGTCGACCGTCTGCGAAGCTTCTCTTTTGCATTATCGGTTTCCAATGTCAATTTGGCCAGCTCTTTCTCAGGACGGATAGCGGATTTGGGTGTTTGGATCATGCCCTGGAATAAGCCAGACAGATTGTCAACAAATCGCTGAGCGGTTTGCACCTCCTTTCTGCTGATGTTGCGCTGGCCAACCTTCTTTCGGCGCAGATTGTCATCAGTAGGGTCCAATCTGTACTCATCAAAATTGAGGACAATGTTTCGCAATTCGACCATAGTAAAGAGGAACTGCAGCAGGCTGTTCAAATAGCAGGTATTTCCGATATTCTGCAATCCGACAGGCTCGTCACTGGAAGCTTCGATTGGATGTGATGCATTTTGTGACACACGATCACGAAGGGCGGGACTTGCTCTGTCCTTGGCAATGGCCATCAGAGCTCTGGTATAGTGGTCACGACTCTGGGGGTAATCCATGATTGCGACGTCGTAAGCAGAGAGGACGAGGTCATCGTCGCAGGTGCGATCAGCTATTTGTAGAGCAGTGTAGCCGTCTACAGGGTCCATGTCGACTTCTTGGGCAAAGCCGGCGCTAACCCAGGTTTGGAGAAACGCACTGTTGCGATGGTTGGTGATGATTACGACAGCGCGCTGAGCCTGTGCTTGGTCGACATTCTCGGTCAGCTTGACAGTATAGCAGGCCTGGATGCCTTCATCGGAAACTGTCGCATCTGCTCCAAGGTAGTGGAGGGCCTGTTCATAAGTGTTGACTGAATTGTCGGCAAATTGACTGATCTTCGCGCTGTTTCTGTGCTGACCGATCACTTTTAGATGGGTACGCATCTGCTGCTCATGACTTACTGAATCCTCCAGCCGAGAGGAGAAGATGCCGATGATGTAGTCGTCGTCTACACTCGCGTCGTTCTGACCAAGGCCGAAGTAATTGTACGCTTCGTTGAGCGTGTCAACGTCATAATGGCCTCTGGACTCTTCCAGAACGGTCTCTGTCTGTAAAAGGTCGCTTCTTCGCTCCATAGCAATTTTCTTCAAGAAGGACATATAGAGTGGGCCATTTCTAGGGTCAGTAGTCCTCTGATAGTGGTAGAAGTGCTGAATAAGGGAATCTGCCGCAGCTTCAGGCACACCCAGGCCCTGGAACTCAGGCGGTCGCATCGAAGGATCGTTTGCCAAGCTGCGACTGGTAGCATGTTTATCATAGTTCTGACAGCCAAGGGCGCCTTCTATTTGCGGCAAAGCAGGCTCTGGGCGCGGCAAGTCATTCACATGGAGGCGCTCGTCTGGCCGTGACTCAACCAAAGCGAGGAGTTCTTGCTCAACGTCATCGAGGTAGACATTTCTCGCATTGTGCAGAGGCTCGTCCTCGGGCACAGGCTGCGGTACGTACCAGTACTCTTCGGCCTCATTGAGGTGAAAGCCCATGCCTTCGAGGATGCCTCTACAGGCGTGGCCGCCTGGGCCAAATCTGACCATAAATCGTCTATTGCTCGTCTTGATCATGCTTTTGGAGGGATCATTGTCCCACGCATTCCTGATGTAGATTCTGAGATCATTGAGCACGTCGACGGGGAGCGGCCGCCTCATGCCTTGGGTAGTTGCAGCCGAGGCACTGAAGGCAGCATCGGTGCGCTCCTTCAGCGCGGCCTCATCAGTCAGCGCCTGCTCCACTTGCAGCGTGATTTCAGGCGGCGTGATGAGGACGGAGACGACGGCGGAGCAGACAGGTGCCGAGCACTCGTACACATAGATCAGTGACGGGCTGTCGGGCCGCACCTGGTTCCAGTGGTGCTGGCGCGCTGTCTCGCGCCATTTGGACCGCACGAGGTGGTGCAGAGGCCGTTCTGCATTCGGACACGCCTGCGTGTGAGGGCCGGTGGTGTAGTCGACGGTCAGCCGCACATGCAGCCGGCACTTCCGACACAGCGCCGCCACCGTCCATGTTGTGTCGGCGGTGGCTCGCTCGTCCAGCTGCGGCAGGCTCGACTGTCTCTTTTTCAACCAGAATTCATGCTTGCAGCTGTCCGGAGGAAGCAGGTCCGCGAGCGAGTGACCCCGGGCGAGCGCGATCGGGGCTTCGGCAAGCAGGCCGTGTTCGGGAAGGCCTCCTCGCTGCGGGTCATAGATGGTGAGGTCTTCGGCGAGGGTGGCAGCACTCCGACCTGCCCACATGGTCAGCATACGGCTGCGCTAGGCAGCATCCTTTGCCTACCAGCGCCTTGGAAGGAGACGAAGGCATTGACGTCTGATGAAGGCCCTGCCATACACGTTGATGAGGAGTAGAGAGGCCGATTGGACAAGACAACTGTGGCTGCAGGCACGCTCCTTCTTAGCGGGCGAGGGCGTCTAAAGCATTAGGTATTAGGTTGCAGGAAGTCTATATGGCAACAGCATAACTAAGAATACAAGATGATAAGAGACAAAGAATGCTGACATGCTGGCGGCCGGTGTGATGGAAAGAGTAAGTTGTAGCAAGTAGACCGGGGTGCGGAAATGGCGAGGAATCACGTTTCTCCTCGTATGCTTTGGAATCGATCAAAGTACAATGGTAGTGGCCTCTGCGAGTACCGATAACTCAGTCCCAATCTGTACTAAAAGCGTTCCTATAGTAGTGCTAACATCTGTATTAGACACCCTCAATGTCGACTTGACATGAAATCGACTACGGTAGTAGTTGAGAGAGCGTTCCCGAAGGCTTCAACCAAAGAGGGATGGAGTGTCGAAGCCTTGTCCTGTGTCAAGCCTCGCCATATGGGAATTCATCATCACACATCACCATGCAATCAAGGCCAACCAGGCCACCGACATGGCCACCCTTCGTCGTCGTCATCGTCATCGCTTCTCTCTGGTCATGCGGATGCGAATGTGAGGTTAAGGTAAGTTAGTCGTCTTGGCGGAAAGTATCGTAGGGTTAGGGTTTAAGTGAACTTCATTGGCTGGCGTATTTGCCTTTGGCTGCCCCCCGTACCAGTATAGCGCCACTATACTAGTTCTGGAAGAGAGTTAAAAGCCTGTTATCGAGCACGTTGTCTATAAGTAGACCCCGGGTTTGGGAAAGAAGCAATCAAGAAGCGAGTAAGACACCCCCTTCTTGGAATCATGCTTGGCCATTTCGAGTGTGAATCTGATGCGCACAAAGGCAGAGGGTCAAGGATAAAAGTTGTACATGGACAGAAACTAATTATAATTATGTAAAGAGAAATTGTCTCTAAATTGTCACTAAACCTGATTTGGCAGGTGGTTTGTGTGCCAAAACGCCAAGATGCCTATCTCGGGCAGTGTCTTCAGATACGGTGCTGTGCGCTCTCTTCTTCGATATAAAGCAATATATTCAATTCTGCACTCATCAGGTAGTGAATCATCAATCGTGATTCCCTCCTGCGCAAACAGATGGGGCAGAGTCCCGTGCTACGTTGCGCACCTCCATACGACTCGCCACCTGACAATATACAGCTATAGACACCTGCCCGAATGGAACTTCGACGGTTCCTCCTTAAATTCCCCGTTGTGGAGGGCTAGAGACCTACAGCCCTGGGAAAGCCAAACCTCTCCTCGCTCTAGCTGGATATGTGTGCGATCTGGGTTATAGCTGTAGGTCATGAGTAATGTTATGGCTAATTTGGTTATGAGATGTTAGAGACTTCTAGGGATGGAAAGCAAAGAGTGTGAGAGAGATTTGGATTGGATTGGGATTCTCTATGTCTAGGACGATACAAGACTCAAGGCTTGAAGGCCAACTC
This sequence comes from Chaetothyriales sp. CBS 134916, assembly GCA_003709845.1. Lineage (NCBI taxonomy): Eukaryota > Fungi > Ascomycota > Eurotiomycetes > Chaetothyriales > Domatiomycetaceae > Domatiomyces > Domatiomyces globalis. The sequence goes on along the minus strand of QQXO01000019.1, from coordinate 97,380 downwards.
CTCTTCCTATGTTCTGCTATAACACGTCCCTCGGATCGTTCGGATACTGAGTCTCTCTCTCTCAGGGCTGTGACATCTGCTGTAACCTAAACAGCCTCAGGGCCCTCCTGGTGTGAGGAAGCCTTGGCATGAGGCCGCGACGGCCTTGGCATAAGGCATTCGGGACATGAGACCTCATAATTAACGCAGAAATCGAGAGCTTGGGCTTCATTCAGCTTGGCTAAAACAATATTGCAATCGCCACGGGGACTTATGTTGACTGAAGTTCCGCAGTATTAACAGTCATACAGATATGTCTAGTGTTTCATTTGATTGCTCTTGGTCCTCGTTCAGCGACGGGCCAACTGGGTGCGGCAGCAAGCCACTTCCGACCTACCGGAACCGCACTGACATAACAAGCCCGAGATCGAGATTATCCTTACATGTCTTGAACATGAAAGGTTTGACTTCATCACTAACGTAATTCATCATCGAGTGGGCCCACACCAACGAGTAGGCCACTTCACTATTCTCCTTCTCTTATAGACGTGATTCAGTCTTCTTCTATAGCTTTAAGGACCAATTGGACTCTCCCTTCTTGTTGAACGCATTTAGGATGTATGGTGGTGGAGAAGAAAAGTGTTGAAGTTGGTGGTATGGTGAAGTGTCCCACTCGATGGTGTGGCCCACTCGATGGTGATCTACTACTCCGTTATTAGTCATGTGCAAACTCTGTTTTCGTGTGTTTCCCCGCAATCATGGGGTAAAATAGGTATCACGGGGGATGGCGGCTCCGCAGGAAATCATAGCTTTGAGAGTGCAAATTAGCGGGTTAAAGCAAGGTCATCTAACTTGTTGGAAAAGGCCTTCAGATTCCTTTGGCCTGTCAAGACGACAAGCCCTCACGATTTTGCCAAAGGATCTCGACTTGTGCTTGACGATCATTGACTGGTGGGTCTGAAGATAAACAAAGGTCTGTGACAAAGCTTCTCTCGCGCGATGGCAGCAACCTGGATGAGGCGATAATAGAGGATGACCAATGACTGACTGGACATCTCAGTAGTAGCCCCGGGTAGCGACATTCTTTACTATTCAGTAGCAAGCAATTATCGGATACTAGAACCATACATTGAAGTTCTAATAAGGTACTTATTATACTTCTCCCCACATTGGTAGAAACAGGAGCACTGTCGAACATTGCAATCAGCTCAATGGGGAGACAGCCCTTTTAATATAATACTTTTGTGGTAACAAACTTTTGCTATTAGCTTCATGTCGTGCCTTGGTCAGCGGCCACTTGCAATATTTTCGCCGCACTAAGCGCCAGATCACTTTTCCTACCCAGAAGCCGCAGAGCCTGGATGCAATCACCGAGACGAGTTCTTGCCTGGGCTAGGTCGTCGGTGATCATAAAAAGCCCCGGCTGCAGTTGCGATCGTATTACTTTGACAAGGACTTCTCCAGCATGAGAGAAACAACGCACCAAAAGCAGCGTCCAGGGTTCTGTGAGCAAGGCAGCCCTATTCACCGCGCGGTGGAAATCTGCTGACTGCGAGAAGGACAGTTCTTCATTGTAGCATGAGCAGCGACCAAGGTCCGAAATCGCGTAGACGGAGCGAAAACGTAGCGCCGATGCAAATTCTGTCGTTTGTCTCGTGAGTCGATTTGATGCTGTCGTCATATATCCTTCGTCCAGCTTGTCAATCAGATCCGCCACGATGAGGACAGCTAAGTGCCAATGGCAAGCTAGGAGAGTATACCATGACTGTATCCGTGGAGGCAGACTCTCGTGATGCGCCACACAATCACCGATGAAGCAGCCGTAGGTATTGTTCCAGTGGATGTAAACCTCCAACGTGGATGTAATTGCTCGCTCAATGTCTTCGGCAGACGAACGCTGATAGTAAAGATCCTGGAGATGTGCGGCTCTGCGAAAGAGGAGAACTTTCACTGGTGCTGCGTCGGCAAGACATGCTGCAGCATCGGTATAAGAGCATGGCCATCGAGCAGATTCTTTGCGAACATCCCCTATGTGTGTTTCTTGACCGAGAAAGTAGTCTCCCCAGATTTCGGACTCTCGGTCAAGATAGGACGAATCTGCACTCGATAGAGTGGAATACCCATCAAGATCGCAAGACGAAGCGTTGCTGAAGCGCGAGACTCTCCGAGTTGGTGGCTTCTCGTTGATGACATTGGTGTCGGCATCGCTAAGCACAAAGGACCGGCGATTCATGGCAGCTACTAACGTGTCACACATGATCACAAGCCAGAATACTAGGCCAAATGTTTGCTTGTCATCCTCTTTCATAGGATGCAACCCTTGTGCCACACCATCGTTGGAACATTGAACGGAATCTTGAAGCCTTCGTCGATGATCATGCATTTTTCGGACTGCAATGTCCAAGAAGATAGCGCCAGTGTCAAGCTCAAAAATCTTCCGTAGTGATGCAGAGTAGCTCTGTCCTGGTGTGTCGCATGTTGCAAGAACCTCTCCAGATTCCATTGGCCGTTGCGTCATAGCAAATATGACGGCGGCGAAAATGACTTTGAATGATGTATTGTTGGTTGCTCGACTGAGGGCGTTGTTGGCTTTATGCCAAAGTGACTTCTGCAAGTTACGTTCGAAGATGCCGTGCTCAGGTATCGGCTCGTGTAGGTTGCCATGATTCTGGTAGGCTGCTTGCGCCCATTGGGCAGCGAAAGCCATCACCGCAAGGTTCAGTACATTCGAAGCTTCTTTCTGGCTGCTACTTGATAGCAGGTTGCATTTGGCATACGCCTCATCCAACGCGGTCACTCGACTTAGGATCCTGTTGCCCCATCTAGAGCCCCATGTATCGTTTGAATCGAGAAAAGGCCGAGAAGCGTAAGGACAATTCCTCTCAGTTAGCCAACAACCTAGCGCGCCCTCTAGAGAATCATGATAGATTTTGAGGAGTCCTTTATTGATGTAAAGTCGGTTATGATGCTCTGTGAGAAAACATGATGAGGAATGTGAACTCAACGGCCCCAGCAGACCAGTTTCATGCCTTCTTGGTGAAGGATGCCCGTTGTGATGCTCTCGATATTGCTTCTTGCCGTCTGTATCTACTTGCACCGTAGATGTTCCATGCCAATATCCGGTATCATCGGAGTAGATACTTGGCGATGACCAACAATCCAACGCGATATCTGGTTCGAGTGTAGGCTGATCTAGCGTTTGGTGGTAAGAAGAAGAGTCTAGACATTTAGCCGATGTGAGGTCGTTCAATGGTTGGTACGGTGGTTGTGCTTCTAAGTGGCCAACACTATCATGCCCCGCCGAAGACAATGATTCGGAATAGATAGTCGAGATGGAACCAATGCTTTCAGCATTGGTAAATGTCGGAGTCGACGTGACCTGTTGCACATGATCGCTGAACAGCGGATCGATGTTTTCCGTTCGTTGGGCACAAAATCCGACTGATTTTCCGGTATTTGACCTGAGCGCTTCTTCATTCGCGGTCTTCGAAGTCCGCTGTCGTTTTTTTGGCGTTGAGCGCTGCCTATGATGGGTTTTAAGCCACTCAGTGGTGCATACCTTCTTCCACTTATTGCAATTAGAGCATGGCTTTGATGACTTATCATCATCATTCAACCAAAAGTGCTGAGGAACCCCCCATGCTCCAGGTTGGATCTTGATTTGGACATCGCACCTCCGTTTTCCAGCACGACATTGATCACAACTCTTGTTTTGCCGCCGGACAGGGAGCCCAACACTGGGAGTCATATTGCATGCATTGTGAGCTTCCATGCTCAATGACTAGGCTCAATGACTATGCTCAATGACAAATGCAGACTCGTAACCATGAGCATCAGCGGACAATTTGATTGTACATCCACACACCGGATAGCGAGACAACTTAGCCGACATGGCCGACTCAATGATTTTCCTAAGAGGGAAAGAAAGGAAAAGAAGGAAAAGTCTGTTTCAAGATTCCCCGCAAACAGAGCAGCCCCCGATGCGGGGGCAGGACTTACAGGAGCACTTCTTGAGTTAGCGTCAATTAGTTTGGTGCTTCTTAGTCCAGAATCCTCGAGCCTATTCCGAGTGACCGAGATATGCAAGTCAACTTTCTTGTGGCAGAAGAGCTGCTCAAGCTATGGCCGTCCGTTCACCCGTCTCGAGCATATGGGGCCCCTGGACTAAGGAATTTGGCTTACTCTTGGAATTTCATGGTTCAAAACAGCCCGCCGGAGTTGTTATTACCGCCAGCACGGTCTAGCACAGTGATGGGATTAAGACGGGCGGAGTCAGGTAGGCAAAATAGTATTCAGCCCTATTTGCTAAGGCCGCTGTATACCCCAGATTCCAGGGCCACCCACTGACCGAGCACTTGAGGATCCCCGAATGGTAAGATTTGGGTGGCTATCATCCCCGCTACGCCATGGGCACGATCGGCCCACCAAAAGAGATTTGGTAAGCCTGCCCAATGCGCTGTGCCATCTGACCTACCTGTTGGCCCATCAGAAAGCATAAAGGTCAATCCCCAACCTTGGTGTTTGCCTGGATATAGATCAGGGACTGGGTTCGTAAAGTCAGGCTTGGCTGCCACAATGCCCTGTCTGCCGAACTCAGGAAATTGTGGGATCTGGTTTTTAAACATCTCATCCACAGTTTCCTTTTTCAGAATTTGCCTGCCAGTGGTCGGAGATGTACCGTCATTGAGCAAGGTCGCCAGAATCTCTGTGTTCTGGTTAGTCACGCTTTAATTGTTTTGCTCATCAGCCAAGCTTACTGGTATATTCCCTAGGCTGAGCAAAGGCTCCGGCTCCTCCGCTATTGACCGTGGCCGCAATGTCTTCCTTGGATTCCACAACCAAGGGGCGGTGCATGAGATGATCTCGAGGGTGGAGCTGACCGTCAGAAGTGCGAGCATTCATATACGCCAGATTCTCTTTCATTTCCTTGCTGGGAAAGAAGGAAATGTTCTTGATGCCTAGGGGCTGGAATATGTTCAGCTGGCAGTACTCATTTAGCGACACGTTCGTGGTTCGTTCGACGACAATGCCAGCCCAGTCTACGTTAACCTATTTCAAGTTCAGGCCGTTGCACAGAGTCGGAGGTCAGAACACCCACGCCATATTCCCAAGCTTCACCTGGTTGGTTCACAAGCGGCTGAATAAAATCGTTGATTTGTCCAGAAAACTCGTCATAGCCAACAGGTTTGCCGTAGTCGCGGAGACCCTCATTAAAGAATGTGTAGCCGAAGCCGGCTGGATTTGATTCAGTAGGGGTCAATCAGTTCGACTTTGACAATTTACCTGTGTGCGTGAGTAACATTCGCAACGTTATGGCCCTTTTTGGTGGAACCAGCTTTCCATCTCGCTGCAAAACTTTGGCATTTGCAATTTCAGGGCATAGTTTGGCAATCTGGTCGGCATCATCGAGTGATAGCTTGCCTTGTTCAACCAGCTGCATGGCAGCCAGGCCAGTGATCATTTTCGTGCAAGATGCTATCCAGAAAACGGACTCCAGCGTCATCGGCTCTTGTGAGCCGAACCCTCGCTTGCCCGCAGCATGGGCGAAAAGTTCCTTGCCATCTTTTCCAACAGCTATGCCGACCAGTCCTGGTATACCTTTGTTGCTATCGGCGCAGGCGGTATTCAAGGAGGACTGTATATTGTTGACAGCCTCTGCGGAGAGCCCCATGAGGAATAATCGTGAGAGGTGTAAAGATTGGTGAGTAGACACTACAGGATCGAACGCTATAAAATCAACTTGCCAGGCGAGTGGAATGCGAACTCATAAACAAACCTTTATCATTAACCACTCTTGACGAAGCACCCGTTCCTTTTACCCCTCTCCCATCTTCCGTACTTCTCCAACGAGCAGCATATCGATTTAGTCCTCCAGCGAGGATCACAGGATCCATGTCATGCGGTTCCGCACCAGCGAATAAGGCATCGTCGTCTAACCAGTTTAGAGAACGCCCAATAATCGAACTAAGCCACAAAAGTGTACTCCACTCTCATTACCGTATTAGCCTTCTTCATGTAAGTTGCGGGTACAGTACTTGCTGACTTTGCGGAGTATCTCTGGTTTCGGAACCGCAGTGTGGTTGCAAGAGGGGCAGCATGGAGACATGGGGCGATGGAGAAACTGGTGCGAGTGCAGACCAGGGCCAGTAACAGCTCGGTTTGTTCGGCCTAGGTTGTTCGGCCGGACGAAGAGGAGAATGGTGTTCGTGGTATATAAGTGTTCAGAAGAGAGAACAGACCTAGTCCAATGCGAATACATACTCCTTTTGATCTCTTGACATTGGAAATTAAATTAGTTACAGTTTGACAGCAGACACCATGGGTGATCCGGGAACGACCAATCCGAAGATGAAGACTCAGCTCTATGAGTATGCAGGACGCAGAAGGACCGATGGTATCTACGCCGATAACCTGGAAGTCGACGCTCTTATCGTCGGCGGGGGTTTCGCTGGAGTGTTCACCTTCTGGTCGCTCCGCAATGCAGGACTCAAGACTGTTATCTATGAGGCTGGAAATGACCTTGGTGGTACGTGGAGGTGGAATTGCTACCGTAAGTTTCTCGTCACATCGGCTTTCACTATTCTCAGCTGTGACCAGCTGGGGCTATGGTGGATTCTGAAGTGCCCGAATACCAACTATCAATCCCAAAGACGTGGGAAAAGTGAGTGAGCATCAAGCCTATGCTTTCATTATGGCTAAATAGGCCCAGCTATACCTGGCCATCAAATTACCCTACCTACAAGGAACTACGGTTGTACTTCGACCACCTTGACAAAGTGCTTGACATCAAAAGCAGTACTGCTTTTGAAAGTGTTGTTGTGGAAGCAAAATTCAACACTGAGGAGGGACGCTGGTACGTGAAAACTGCAGACGGACGCACTGCTAAGGCCAAATACCTCGTGCTCGGTGCCGGTTTTGCAGCTAAGCGGTACGTGCCCGACTGGCCTGGGATGGAGAAGTTCAAAGGCGTTATTCATCACTCTTCCTTCTGGCCAGACGAGGAGGTGGATGTTAGCAACAAGAATTGTGCCATCATCGGCACCGGTGCATCTGGTGTTCAAGTAACGCAGGCATGGGGCCCAAAGGCAGGCACGCTCAAGGTATTCCAGAGAACGCCTAACCTGACGCTGCCGATGCTCAGGCGCGAGCTCACGGTCGAAGAGCAGCAGGCGGCCAAGTCGCGGTATCCAGAACTGTTCAGCCTCCGTGAGCGTTGCTTTGGAGGCTTCTTCTATGGGTTCTCGGAAAAGGGATCGTGGGACGATCCTCCTGAGGAGCGGCAGAAGTTCTATGAGCAGCTCTGGACCGACGGCGGATTCCGCTTTTGGCTGGGTAACTACAAAGACTACCTTACTGACCCCAAGGTCAACCGTGAGTGCCACGCTTTCTGGGCAGAGAAGCAGCGAGCACGAGTGCATGATGCCAGGAAGCGCGACATCCTCTGTCCGGAGGAACCGCCTCATCCATGGGGGGTGAAGCGGCCATGCTTGGAATACTGCTACCTGGAACAATTCAATCGTGCCAACGTTGATGTTGTTGATATCAAGAATAACCCTATCGAAGCCTTCACCGAAACCGGGATCCTGCTCAAGGATGGCACCCACCATGACGTGGACGTTATCTGCGTTGCGACCGGCTTCGATGTTACGAACGGCGGCATGACACAAATGGGTCTGCACAACCTCGAAGGCCAGACACTTGACAAGTACTGGGAAAACTCGACGATTACATACCTCGGCCTCATGACACCAGGATATCCTAACATGTTCCACCTTTACGGCGCACAGGGTCCGACGCTGCTGTCTAACGGTCCAACGACGGTGGAGATCCAGGGTCGCTGGATCACGGATGTGATCAGACTGATGGAGCGTGAGGGGATAAAGTACATCGTACCGACTGACGAAGCCAGCCTGGAATGGAAGAAGAAGATCAATGCGCTGAGCGATGCAACACTGTTCCCGACTACAAAGAGCACGTAAGTTGACACAAACCCATTTGTTTCTTTCCCATGCGGCAGAGGATAGCATTCCATGGCAGGTCCGACCCGTTACAGCAGACTGACTGACACTGTTTGTCTTTGATACTATAGATACATGGGTGGCACAGTGCCGGGTAGAACATTTGAGCAAGGGAACTATGCAGGAGGCATGTATAATTATGCGCAGGATATTAGGAATGTGTTTCCTGGCTGGCAGGGCTTCCATGTTGTGAAAGCGTGAAGGCGTGAAGGCGTGAAAGCGAGAAAGTGTGAAGGCGTGAAAGCGTGAGAGCGTGATAGTGAAATACTTGTGCTCTTTTCTCCTACCTTGTCTGATGATGATTATAACTGTCGTTATTAATCTGAACATTGCTGCTAATGAAAAGATGGATTTGAGATGGATTTGATTTTTGGTACATGTCTCGCTTGAAGGGTGATTGATTCAATGAACATGGACGACAGAGCAGCTGCCTTTTTGCTTATACAACACAGCTCTAACTCAAGTACCTCAATGCGGCAAAGCCATGATATATCATGGCCCTCTATGACTTCCAAGTTGAAATGTAGAGTACAAACAGGGAAGAGGACGGAAAGGAGGGGAAAAGGTGTCGTAGGGTTAGGGTTGCGTGGAACCTCAGCCACGCCAAGAGCTGTGGAGAGACCTCCTCTAGCTACCTAGTTCGTCTTCAACTCTCTCAACAAGCACTCCACCACCTCTGAGCTCTGGCCTGAGCGAACGATGCGACGGACGAGATAGATTGAACGATAGCCTTCGTCCACGCCGTGCAGTCGCCTGTCACCCAACACACGCCGCCATGGCGAGCTCGGCCGACGAGTCGCCGATTTACACCCCGAAAGATGCGATAGCGCTGGCATTGCGTAGCGGAGCCGTCACCGGATCCGGTGGGCTGCTGATCTCAGCAGTGCAGAATACATTGCAGAGGCAGAATGTTGGCGCTTTGGGCGTGGTGAGCAGGTTTGGAGGAACAACTGCGATGTTCGGTAGGGCTTTGCTTCTCCTAGCGGGTGCTGGTTTGGATGGCAAATGCTAAGATGACAACACAGCTGTCGTTGGCGTGGCATACGGATTCACGAGTGCGGCTGCGTCGAATCTGCGGCAGAAGGACGACTTCTGGGATCAGGTGTATGGCGGTGCTACCGCTGGTTTTCTGTTGGGCTTGAGGAGTATGTGTGCCACAGTGTGGGGTGTGCGAGAGCTGTGTCTGATGCATTTAGACCGGTCAATGGCTTCGGCCCTCGGAACGTCGCTCATGTTCGGATCGGTAATGGGCGTTGTCGCCTACACGGGCGGCTCAATCTTCGGTGCGCGAGCAAATGAACCGCAAGCAAACAACGTTGAGTACAAAGAAGAGTTGAGACGACGCTCCAGACGGCCAATCAACGAGCTAGTCAATGAAATAGGAGAAGGCCGAGGTAAGAGCAAGCTACGGGGCTGAGTTGCGGGCTTGACCGACTGACGAACTGCTAGGGATCTACGCACCGGGCTATGAAGAGCGGCGGAGACTCAGAATCAAGGAAGCATACGGCATCGACGTGGCCGAGCAGCCATACTACAGGGGTGTGCCGGCAACAAACAAGATATGAGGGGGTGAGGGTGATGGCGATGGCGATGGTGATGGCGATGGTGATGGCGATGGTGATGGCGATGGTGATGGCGACGGTGATGGCGACAGTGGTGGTAACAGTGGTGGTAACAGTGGTGGTAACAGTGACGGTGGCGGTGACGGTGGCGGTGACGGTGACGGTGACGGTGATGGTGACGGTGACGGTGGCGGTGACAAGGACTGCACATATCAACAATGCTCCTGGCATGCAAATGGGATGATAGAGTCCTGTAGCACAGATAAAGAATCTGTGAACATTGTACATACTCTTGGCATATCCAGAGCTAGTTACTAATTAAGTATAGTACTGTAGCCAGATGCGGTGTCTCTCCACATGTCAGTCCAAGTTGCATTACGTGGAGCCCTGAGATCATCTGCCAGAGCTAAGATGGAAGGACTATGACGCTTGCGACCCGGCTGCTACTTCCCCAGCTTTGCTCCTGCAGACGGATTTGTCGGATTCATTGGCACGATAACGATGACAATGAGCACTACGTCGAGTGCGGGCAGGCACTGGTACTGTAATATTCGCCGACTCGAGCGTCCAGATCTCGGCAATGCTGTGGTGTATTCACGTGGATTTGGAGAGCTGCAAGTACGGTGCTCGCAAGTTTACTCTGAGCAGTAATCGGCAAAGTACATGACAAGAAGGTTGCATGCGTGTGTGTGCTCGCACAAGACAGCTGAGCCGCTGTGATGCTTTGGTAGGGTGGCGCATTTGGGGGCTGGGAAATCCTGGCATAGAGCTGTGATGGTGTAGTATATGGCACAACTTGAGAGCACGCTCGACGTCATTGTCATTTCCCGTGCATCAGAGTGTACGGCTATGTCGATGCATACAACTACCTTGCCTGCTTCGCCCTCGGCATCACTGATGCTCCCGCTTTCGCTCTCCCGTGCTCTGACCTCGTTGCCACCCCCCATCTACACCAGTACTGTACTGACTTAGCTAACCTACTGCTACACCTGCTTCACCTGCTTCACCTGCTTCACCTGCTACACCTGCTACACCTGCTTCACCTGCTCCATCTGCTACACCTGCTACGTCTGCTACACCTGCTACACCTGCTGCCACTGCTGCCACTGCTGCCGCCGCTGCCGCTGCTGCCACTGCTGCCACTGCTGCTGCCGCTGCTGCCGCTGCCGCCGCTGCCGCCGCTGCCGCCGCTGCCGCTGCTCGCCCGCCCCACACTCTTCTCCACCAAGTGCCTAGAGCAATGGCCGCGCCGCTCGGGTAAAGGGTCGTCTTCGTTGCTGCTGCTGCTGCTGCTGCTGCTACCGCTGCTACCGCTGCTGCCACTGCTGCCGCTGCCACCGCCGCTAGCTGGATCCATGTCTCGGTCACACACCCCTGCTCCAGCCGCCGCTTCCGGCGCGCTGGCCTCAGCATCCTATGCTGGGCACCGTCCTCACTCCGGCGCCAATCTCGACCTCGACCATGTCATGGGCGCGGCCCGGCCGGCATCGGCTCTGTCGCATAATGAGGTCATCAGCCGCGAGCCCAACGCCAGCTTAGGAGCCGACCGCGACCGCGTGTCACTGGTGCGCAGCACTTCGCAGCTCTCCGACGCTACTCATGCTCTGCGACCGCAACGATCAGGCACGCTGAAGAAGAAGGCCTCGCTCAAGCGCACGGCTAGTCTGGGCAAGGTGCCAAGCCGGAGGAGCAGCTTCGCGGGCTCGGTGCGGAGCATGCAACAGGGCGAGCGGGAGAAGTACGACGACAGGGTTGACAGCAACAGCGCTTTCTTTACCCCGATCCCCACCGCCGGCAGCCCGACTGAGCTGCTGGCCGATCGTTTTCAAGGTGAGCAGTGAGCACGCCTCGGCCGGGGCACTCGCACGGCCCTGCCAACGGCGAACTGCTCTGCTAACGGGAGCTAGCTTGGCGCAAGGTGCTCAAGGACCTGATCAACTACTTCCGCGACCTGCACAAGGCTGCCGAAGTCCGCTGCAAGAGCGTGCAGGCCAGCACCCATGCCATCAATTCGGTCGCCGTACCGCCGCAATTTCTCGGCCGCGGCGGCCTGGGCGACGCGCTTGATGCGCTGCAGGACTATCACAAGCAAGCGCTGGCCGAGGCCAACAAAGCGCGCGACCTGGAGAACGAAGTGATTCTGCAGCTGATCGGCCTACGCAGCGATCTACAGCAGAAGATCAAGGAGATCAAGAGCCTGTCGGGCGACTTTAAGAACTCGGTCGACCGCGAGCAGGAAAACACAAAGAAGGTGCATCGTGCCCTGCAGGAGGCTCTGGGTCTGGTCGACCAGGATGCCGGCGCCACCAGCGGAAAGGGCGACCCGTTCTTGATCAAGCTGGCTGTCGACCGCCAGATCGAGCGCCAGATCGAGGAGGAGAACTATCTCCACCGCGTATGTGGCTGGCCAGACTGGACGGCGTGACCGGTAGCTGACATTGCCTACAGGCCTATCTCAACCTCGAAGCCTCTGGGCGCGAGCTCGAGTCCATTGTCGTGGGCGAGATCCAGAAGGCGTATAATGTGCTAGCCGGCATTCTTAACCGTGACGCCACCAATTCGTTCGAAGCCGCGGCCAAGCTCCGAGAAGGCCCGCTGGCCATGAACAAGGACTTCGAATGGGACTACTTCACCAAGACCAACAAGCAGATGGTCGACCCGGACATTGGCCTGCGCAATGCCGCCCATATCGTCTATCCCGGTCAGCACCACCCGGCCGCGATCGAGCTCAGGAGTGGCATGCTCGAACGGAAGAGCAAGTATCTGAAGAACTACACGCCGGGATGGTATGCTGTCTTCGCGCTCTGCTGCGCGCTCTGCTGGCCGTGCCACAGGCTGACTGACCGTCTTCCAGGTATATCCTATCGCCGACTCACCTGCACGAATTCAAGTCAGCCGACCGCATTCTGCACCAGTCACCTGTCATGTCGCTGTATCTCCCTGAGCAGAAGCTGGGCTCGCACTCTGAGCCCGGCTCGTCCTCGCACAAGTTCATGCTCAAGGGCCGACAAAGCGGCTCCATGCACCGTGGCCACTCATGGGTCTTCCGGGCCGAGACCCACGACACCATGTTGGCCTGGTACAACGACATCAAGGAGCTGACGGAAAAGAGAGGCGAAGCTCGCAACGAATTTGTCCGCCGATCCCATGCTCGCTCGCTGTCTGGCAACAGCCTGAAAGCACCCAGCATCAATAGCTCCGAGGGTGAGATGGCCGAAGATGAAGCCGACAAGGCTCCCTTCGCCAGCGAGCAATCTGTCCGTGGGCCCGGCTCTGTGCCCGATGGCATCGCCATTGCCACCGGCATTGGTGCCGCAGTTACGGCAAAGGAGCTCGCCGATGACCGCTCTGAGGCTGGATGGCGCCCGCCCCCACCGCGACCCCAGCCTGGTGGCCGATTTCCCTCTGATGTCAACCTCACACGCGGCCTGCACGCTTCCATCTCGCCCTCTAGTGGACCAGTCTCTGACCGAGACGTAGTCGCGGCCGCCGCCAGCCTGCCGGGCTCCGGCCTGCCGTTCCAGAATACTCCTTACCCACACACCGATCTGCAGAATGCCGCCGGTGCTGCGCCTGCATCGTATTCAGCCCAGCACTCCGCTCCTCCGTCGCATATCCAGCATACAGCGGCCCAAGTGGTCCAACCCCATCACGCCGGAAGTACATATGGCGATTGGATGGCGCCTCTTGATGCAACAGCCGCTGGTGGTGCTGCCGTTGGAGCTGCCGTTGGAGCAGATGCCATCTATCATACGACAACTCACAAACAACATCATCAACAACATCAACATCAACAACAAGAAGCAGCAGCCGACCCCCCCATTGCGGCAGCCGATACTTCCCAACACCAAATCGGTGCGGCTGAAGCGGCCCCTGCCACCGTGCCCGCCATCCAGGACCCCGACCGGTCTCTGTCTCGACAGCGTGGCCTGACCCAGTCCACGCAAGGTACGACCTATTTTGCCCCATCCACAACCGGTGCTGCCACCATCAATACAAATACCACTGCCCCCACCGAGTACTCGGCCAGCCCCAATGTGCTTGAGAGGGCACGGCTGGAAAAGACCGGGACAAACAAAAGCATCTCAACCCTCAGTGATCTCCTCATTCCGGGCCAGTTTCCCGACACTGCTGCCAATGAAGAGGCCACCGTCACCCCGCAGCCTGTCTCTTGAGACCGCCTACCAGCTTATTCAACCCCAAGTCCGACGAGGATACATGGCCAGAATGTCTGACAAAGGAGATGGACGGCAATAGTGAGAGTGGCATGAGTACAGAATCACAGAATTGACGACATGAACGGAGCAAGTCAGGTCTGGGTCTGGATACAGCGTTGACAAGTGTTACCAGGAATGAAGTGCCAAGTTGATTATGACAACTAGTCCGTTTTTGGGCCGCCTTATGCATTTGCATAGATACCACGATCGTTTCTCCTTTCTCCACGAAACGCCTGAAATATCCTTGATCAATCAATCATCAGCTTACTGCTGCTGCTGCTACTGCTGCTGCTGTTGTTGTTGTTGTTGTTGCCATTAATTCCCATATTGCCTGTTCTGCATCATCTAGAGCGTCGCTGACATTGGCAAGCCCAGCCGTATTCCTCGCAATGCTGTTCACATGCCTGCGCAGCTGCACCACCAACATCTTCAGCTGCTCGTCCTGCTCGATTTCACTCTTCGTCAGCCCTCCTGCTCTGCTGCTGCTACCGCTCGTTTTTTGCTTCTGTGTCTGCACCATCCATCTCACCGCGCCCACCCCCGCTTCACCTGACCAGCCTGCACGCTCTTCCTCTTCCTGGTCCTGGTCATGGTCCTCGTCCAAATCAAAGTCAAACCGCTCAACCTCATCCTCATCAGCATCCATGTCAGCCTCCCGCGCGACCGGATGCAGCTTCCGCGCCTGTTCGCGTGCCAGACTCTGCTCGCTCCGCGCCCCCGCCTCCAGTATCTTGTACTCCTCTCGATCCGCGCCCACCGCGGCCTCTTCTCGCCGGATCTGCTCCCGCAGCAGCTTGCTGCTCTCCATGGTCTCGGCCAGCTCCGCTTCCAGTCGCTGGATCCGGTCGAGCGTCGCCTCAAAGTCAAAGTCGGCCTCGTAGCTACTTCCACCCGCCGCCGTCGACTGGTTGTTGTGATGCCTCGGAAAGGGCATCCGCGGTATCCGTCGGATGAGCTTGTCGACCACTTCGCCGACCGCTTGTTCGCTGCTCTCTTCTTCCTCCTCCTCCTTGCCCTCTTTTTGCCTTTTTGTCTTCTGCTTCTTCTTCATCTGACGGCCATCAAGTCGTAGATTGGCGCTTCGCCGCTGCGCGTGTGATTCCCTTTGCAAGGTAAGCAGCAGCTGTTTCACGCGCTCTTGTGTTGGTCGCGGAAGTGGGCGCCATGTCTTCTGGATGCGCGCGCGCGACACGTGTGTCGTGTGTGGTTGCAGCGATGCGTAGCCGTTTGCTTCGGTTGGCATAGCAGTGGCAGTGGCAGTGGCGGTGATAATGATAGTGGCAGTTACAATCACAGTGGCAGTGGTAGTGGCAGTGATAGTGGCAGTGATAGTGGCAGTGATAGTGGCAGTGATAGTGATAGTGATAGTGGCAGTTGCAATGGCAGTGGCAGTGGCAGTGATAATGATAGTGGCAGTTGCAATGATAGTGGCAGTTGCAATGATAATGATAGTGGCAGTTGCAATGATAATGATAGTGGCAGTTGCAATGATAATGATAGTGGCAGTTGCAATGATAGTGGCAGTTGCAATGATAGTGGCAGTCGCAATGGCAGTAGTAGTGACGGAGGCAGATCAAGGTCAGTGGAGTTGCGTTGCGAAGACGGCAGATCTTGACCTTATAGAAAGGTCGCGTGTTCTTCATGGAGGGGTCGGGTTTGTCGACAAAGACGCGTCAGCGGTGAGCCAATCAGAATCACACCGAGGATCAACTTTCTTTTTGATCCAATACAGACATTTTTGAATTCACTGCCTGCCTCCCACCATGTCCACCATGCCGCAAACACGCTCCATTCTCTCACCCTCCCACCATGTCACAGCCCCTCTCATGCCACTCACACCCCCTTCATTTGCCCCATTTGGCACCTGTGTCACGTCCCCATTTCCTCCGAGCCTCAATGAACCGCCCAGCTCCCCACCCACCGCACGCCATCCCACTCACCAACCCGCGCCAATCTTGGCCAACCAAAACACTGCCTTGAAATCCTCACCCATCTCCCCATTGATCGATGACTACCCCAGCGATGGCCCACCAAGTAGGCCGTTAATGAGCATGTTCTCCTGTTTTCCCCGACCCGCATCCCAAACCTCGTCTGGCAAGCTCCCTATCACCATCCTCGAACGCCATCCATACACCACCCAGACTTTCTCCCCACTCGCCCTCTCCACCACTGACATGTCCACCTGTTTTCTGGTTGTTGTGGCCCCCTCGCTCCCAAACGCCACAGTCAACGCGGTCGCCAAGCCGCCCGACCTTGCCAATCTCAAGGCTTTCGTGGCCCGAGGTGACCAAGCGGTAACCTACGCGCCAGGTACTTGGCATGCCCCCATGATCGTGCTCGGTAAGACCAGGGTCGATTTTGTCGTCACCCAGTTTGTCAATGGCTTGGCCAACGACGATTGTCAGGAAGTCAATATCGACCGCGTCTACGTCAGTCTAGTTGGTCTGCCCATTAGATCTGTCTTGTGTGAGACCAAGCTCTGAGACGGCGGTTGTCGATCCGACGCCGCCCTGTTAAAGAAATAGATCCATCCTCCAGTCACCTGGCCACTCCGAAGATTGTGACTGAGTTCGACCTCAAGGGTGAGGCTTGCACAGGCCATACAGGCTCTCACGCCACAGCCGCGCGCGGGACAAGCTGCTAGACGTCAATCGCGTTCCCTTCTAGATCCACCACAATCGGATACTCTTGTTGTCCCACTAGTTCCTAGCGCTTAGCGCTAGAGATGGTCGTGGACCAGTATGCCTTCTGTCGCGTCGGCTACCTTCAATGCAGCAGCGAGCGTAACACTGACTACTGTATGACTATCTGCCAAGTCGGGGAAGGCAAATGATCAGGGTGATGTGATATCGCTTAGGGACTATATGACGCTAGGGGTTAATCTGAAGGGTGTTGGATAGCCACCTTGCGTACTGTACTATGGAATTGCGTACTGTACTATGGAATTACGTACTGTACTATCGAAAACTACATGGTAGAAGGTAGGCTTCAGGCACCCTAATACAAAAGCGTAGCATAGTAAGCAAAATACAAGCACCTAGCTTTCCTTCTTTTTACTATAAGGCCTAGTAATATATAACCAGGTACTGTATTATTAGACATTGTATAGAGTATAGAAATTGCTCAAGATATTGTATTACTATGGTCAATAAAATGATCGCCCACGCAAGACGAATAATTACACCAGATTTGGCTAACAAAATGCATATTCTAAGAAAGGTGGAAGAATACTTGGGAAGTTCGCCAACCATGGGTCCAAACTACGCGCCCCAGCAACCAGTTTATCGACTATCATCAACGGCGCCGTCCTCCCCACTGGCGCCGTCGCCGTCGCCGTCGCCGTCGCCGCGGCCGCTAGCTCGCCATTATCAGACTGCCCGGCCCCAAGGCGATGGGCCAGCTCATCCAGCCTCGCCGCTGACTCGCTATGCACCGCAGTCTATGACCTGGCCTATGGACTGCCCTGCAGCGCCGGATAGGTACAGATCGCCACGGCTGGACTCTTATCGCTCGCGTTCACACGATCGCGGAGCCCGCTCATCCGCAGACCAGAGTGACTACTTCTCTCGGCCGAAGGAGCGGCATGCCCACGCGCACGCTCATCATCACCCGCACTCCCATTCCCACTCATCGTCATCACGCGCCAGTTCTGTCCCGCGGCACGGCAACGACCGTGCCCACGACCGCGCCCACGACCGCGCCTCGGCACCCGACCAGACAGTGCAGTTCCGCGAAATCGAGTATTCGGATCCGTACGACCACGGTCGCACTTTTACGCGGCGCGTGCCAATCAAGCCGCCCGCGCGTGCGTCGTCTGGATCGGAGCTGTCGCACCACACTACAGAGGGGTCGCCTCAACCCCAAGCACAACAGCATGGTCTTCTGTCGGAATCGGCAAAGAAGAAATTGGCGTCGATTGCTACAGTATGTGGCGCCGAGCAGGGCTTGGAGTTCCTGATGGAAGGGGTGGGCAAGGTTGGGGATTCCGCGTGAAGGTTTGCCAAGTGATTGATTATTTATTGATGAACTTACTGCAACATGACGACCTGATATGATTTTGATTATTGATGGAATAAATCAATTGGACATTTTAGCTAAGATACAAAGCGAGGATGATGATTAGAAGATATAAACATAAGAAATTCATGCCAAGTATATCAATGTGCACACTTTATCTATCGTACACTGCTCCCTCTCTCCGCGTCTGGCCTGCAGGATGGCATCGCCTCCTCTTTCAAGCCTGCTTAGTGTAGGGAGGATGTCCTACTCCTTGACTTTTCAACTCATTGACCTTTTGCACCTGGCACCCATGCCGCAGGCTGGAAATCTGCGCCAGGATTGGTTGGTGCCCGCACCTGCCTCGGCGGCGAGTGGCTCGGCTGCGCCTGCGCCTGCTCCTGCTCCTGCACATGATCCTGCTCCTGCTCCTGCCGCGGCCGCGGAGGTTCAATATACGGCGCCTTGTTGGCCCAGCGCTCGTCAGCCAGGCGGGCGTCGTGTTTGAGCTGGGCCTGGCGGGCGACATCGGCAACTTGCTCCTGCAACGTGGGAGGCGCGGCGCGTACATATCGTAGCCATTGATGCCACAGCGGCGACACTTGGACGTCAGAGAAGTGCGTCTTTCCGTGGAAGCGCACCCTGCGGCGGAAACGGTCGGAGCGCAGCGCGTCTTTGAATTCCCAGTAAGTGTTGCCGGAGAGGTCTTGGCCTGGGAGAGGGTTCAGCTAGGGCGTCGTCAAGGAGGCTACAGACAGAGACGTACCGACAAGGAATGTCTTCCGCCACGGAAGCCGCAGCATCTTCCATCGAAGCCACAGCTCGCGCAGGGTGCTCATTGCCTTAGGGATGTCGTCCATCTTGCCCAAGCAGGAATTCTAGTCAAATAGCCACCGGTGGGCCCCACACGAGGGTGGGGGAATTGCCGATTGGTTACTGTACAGTACTACAGTACTTTCTGGTAGTTAGCTCCAAACTTAACTTATAGTTATCATTATGCTTAATAACTTAAATCCAGGCAGCAGAATCTTCTTAGCGCTCTAACCCTATCAGCAGCTCGACGTCAGCCTGAGCGCGCGTCCTGTCGATGACCATCGATGTCGTAGTCGTATTTACCGTAGTATCATTTATGTTTCAGCCGGCCTGACAACAAGATATTCTCCTCTTTTACCACTCTTCAAGCTGAGCCAAGGCCGTCAAATCCAATGGCGTCCGTAAGCAGCCTCGACCAGGACATGCGCAAGTTGCGCCTCGACAGATACACTCCGGCCGCCGCCAACGAGGTCCGATCGTGGATCGAGGCCATGCTGGGAGAGCGGCTGGTGCCGGGCGACCTGATGGACAGCCTCAAAGACGGAATCGCCTTGTGCAAGTACGCGCCAACACATGGACGGAAACCGATCCTGGGCTGACTACTGACCGGCAACAGGCTCGTCAACCGTGCTGTGTCGCCGGCTGTCAAGTATAAGGCGTCCAACATGCCCTTTGTGCAGATGGAGAATATTGCGCACTTTCTCGCCGCATGCGAGGCGCCCCCGATCAACTTGCCCGCCCACGATCGCTTTCTGACAGTGGACCTGTACGACGCCAAAGACCCCGCTCAGGTGCTCCAGTGTCTGGCTGCGTTTAGCCGGAGAGTCAACGCTATCAGCCCTACCCAGTTCCCCTATGCCCTCGGTGGCAGGACCAAGTCGTCGTCTATGAGTCCCCAGGCCACCGGATCCAGCACCGGCGCGCGCTCGCCCGGCTCCACGACCGCTGCGACCAGACCACGCGGCATCAGTGCAGCAGCCAACGACAACCAGCCCGCGTTTGCCTTCAACTCACTCAACCGCTCTGTCTATACTGACAGCGGCCGCAAGAGCCCGGTCAAGCCTAGCTCCAGCCTTGGCCGTGGCGGACTCGCAACGGCCGGCTCCATCAGCAGCTGGAGCACCAAGGCTGACGAAGGCACCACCGCGCCCGCCTGGAATATCCACCAATACGGCTATATGGGTGGTGCAAGCCAGGCCAACCTTGGTGTCACCTTCGGTGGCCGCCGCCAAATCACATCGCGCACTCCAGAGATGCCCAGTCTGGCCGAGAAGGAAAAGCAACTGCGAGAGGAGATCGAGCAGGAGCGGCGCGAGGCCGATGAACGTGCGCGCCGCGAACAAGAGCGGCGCAAGGCTGAGGCTGAACAGGCTCGGCTGGAGGAAGAGCAGGCTCGGCGTCAAGAGCAGCGGAGGTGGGAAGAGGAGACCGGCAAACTACGCGAAAAGGAAGCGGCAGACGCAAGACGTGACGACGAGGAGGAGGAGGAGGAGGAGGAGCGCGAAAGAGAGCTGCTGCGCCTCAAGATCGAGCGAGAAGCAGCGGCAGCTCAAGAACGAGAAGCGGCCCAGGCCAAAGAGCGCAGCAGACTTCGCACCACAAGCGATGCCCGCCTGAATGGCCAGTTCCTCAGCCAGTATCAAGCAGACCACGCGCGCGCAGCACCATCCGCGTCCCCTCTGCCGTCATCAACTCGCTCGGCCCAGGCGGCATCTGAAGCCCAGCGTATTGCTGAATTAGAACGCCAGCTCAGAGAGCTGCGCGCTCAGCAGCGGCAAAGCACAGCATCGCAGCCTTCGCAGCCTCCACCACCACTGACCACTACCTCGCCACCCCACAACGCGCCTCCAGGCCCGGCCACGGCTACGGCCACGGCCGCGTCTCACGAAGACGACTGGGCAGCCACAGAGCACGATTACCTCCGCGATGAATGGTCCAAGGCTCAGGCCGCTGCCGCTGACGGCTACGACGTACCATCCAGGCTACCTGGTCCGAGGCCGCAACCATCCACCCCTTCTCGCCCCCTTCCAGACCCAGCCAAGGCCTCTTCTGCCTACCGGGCCGGGACAAACCGCACCGGCCGCTTCCTCGCTTCCAACCCAGCGCCATCCATCACCACACCAACCTCTCACAGTCCCTCCGAACACGTCCACTCCTCCACGGCCGAGTCCGACCTGGAAACGGCGCGGCGCCATCAATCCCAACAGGCCACCCGCGCCGGAGACTGGGCGTCCAAATCCCTGCTCGAGCGTGAAATGGAGCGTGAGCGCCAGCGACAGCGTGAGTGGGAGGAAGCCCAAAAGGAGACTGCCGCCACCAGGCGCGACTTGGCCGAAGGCAGCAACCCGGGCCAGACCTGGGATGTCAACCAGTACGGATACCTGGGCGGTGACAACCTCAACCGCGGCGGGCTCGGCCTCGGCGGCCTGGGCAGTGGCGGCGCGCGCAGACAGGTCGTCGGTACCGATCCTGGCAAACGCCCGTTGGGGCCGCGGCCGCCTCCGTGAAGATTGAAGATTAAGCTTCATTAACCGCCTTCTTGCCAGCGTGCGTGCGTGCGTGCGTTTATGTAAGTGCTGAGTAGAAGAAAATGAAGCAGAAGCCGAAGCGCGTACCGTACTCTTTCATCATGCTGCAGACGAAGAAGCTAAGAAGGGATCATATCCACCACCGCCTTCATCCTCGCCTCGCCTTCCTTCAGCCACATCCACGCCTCACGCTCCTGCATCGCCTCGTCATCCTCCTCATTGCCTCTCGTGTTAGCCTCACTGTCCTCCTCCTCCTCCTCTTCCTCTTCCTCCTCGCCCTTGGCCCTCTTTCTCCTCCTCCCTTTCTTCCTCTGCCTCGCCATGCTCACCCGCGCAATACCTGCTCTTTTCTCCGCGCCCTCCTCCACTGCCCTCCTGACTTCCTCCACATCCTCCGCACCGACTAAGCCAACGTCCACAGCCCGCCGCAGCAGCGTCTCCAAACATATCCCTACCTTGGCCTGCTCCGTCACTTCCGCCGCTCCCCCCGCAAACGGCAAGTACTGCTTCACCAGCTTATCTCGCGTCAGAAACCGGTCGGCGCGTACACTCGGCGCCGCACTCTCTAGCATCCACTGCAGCGCCATCTCGCACAGCGTCGTGTGTGCATCCATCCCGAAGCGCCGGCTCGCTGCGGTGCTTGCCGATATCATTTGCTGGAACACCTCCAGCTGCAGCGGCTTGATCCACTCCACAAAGTTGTCATACAACTCGTCCAGGTCCACAAATGTGCTCGGCGCGCTCGACGTCTGTGTTGCCACCCCGGACACGTGTGACAGGAGGTGTAGTAGTCGCATCCGTAGCTGTAGCGAAGCCGGCCGGCACTGGCTGAGTGTGAGGTTGCCAGTCCTTGTCCAGCCGCGTTCGTCATGGTCGACGCTAGATTTACTGCTGCGCGACGATGCGCGGGAGCTAGCCTTGCGTATGCGTGTGCGTGTGCGTGGTCGCGTGCTCTTGCTGTGGCCATTCACACGTGAAGATGCAAGCATGTTCCCCACATCATCATCCTCGTCCTCGTCCTCGTCCTCGTCCTCGTCCTCCGGGTTGGGAAAGAGGTAGTCGCCGTACACGTCCTTGTCAACGTCGACCTTCTGCACGTCACGCGGCCTTTTCATGATCCTCCGCTTCTCCGCCGGCGCTTTGAGCTCGTTGCGAAAGACCTCGCCGAACTCGTTGAGCGACTTTTGTGACCCGTCAGCGAAGATGGCCCGCATCATCCGTCGTGACCGTGCGTATCCGCCGCTTGCAAGCTCCACATAATGCCAGATAATGCTTTCCTCCACCGTTTGGCTCTCGTAGTGCAGCGCCCAGTCTGCCTCCAGTGCATCAACCATGAACTCCAGCCACGGCTGCCACCATTTCCACCGCTCGCAGTACCGATCTGCCAGGCACGAACAGTTCAGCGCCCAGCCCACTACCTCCCAAAAGTCTTCTGCGCGCGCCCACACGCTGTCGCCTTCTGCAAAGCGGATTTTCAGATCTTCGCTTCGTCGACTACCCCTGCCACTTGCCGCTCTCTGGTTGTGAGCCCTACCACTGTAATCATCCACATAGTCGTCATCCTCGTTGTCGTTACCACCAAATGCCCCCCCGCCGTAATTTCTAAACGCAAACGCTTCGGCCAGTCTCGCTTCCACCGGGCCCACGCTTGTCAGCGAAAGCCGCAACAGCCTCAGAGCAGCGTGCGCTTGCTCCCACCTATCGCGCGCCACCGTCCGGCTAGTGAAAACTGGGTGTACTGCAATCGTCGCCGCGAGCGCCAGAACGGCGCGCGGAGCCACGAACACCGGTAGCGAGGCCTCGTTTGACTTGGCCGAAGAAAGCGACAGCAGAAAGTTCAAGCCCCCAGTGAGTAGGCCTTCCTCAAAGTACGTTTGCGCGTGTTGAGCGAGTTCAAAGGGTAATTCCCGCGCTGGTCGGTACGCTGGTAGTAGCGGGGATAATGTTGGTTGTCCGTCTCTCTGTTGTCCCGGAATTGCATCTGATGATGATGATGTTGGAAGCGTAGACAGCAGTGACGAGGCCTGTGACGCCTCGAAAGACGCGTAATTGGGCTCAGCGGTCATGGCGATTGTGTATTGTGGTGCTTGATGAAAAGTGTCGTGTCTCCTTTACGAGAACTGACCGTGTTACTATTTGCTTTTTTTGTTTTGCCTGGTTGCCTAATTTCTGGCTCTCCCTTCTAGACAAGACTTACAGTAATTAACACACCGGTACTGTATCATCATCACCAGTCTAAACAATCATCCCTTGAGTACGGTATGTCTGATGTTGCCACAACGAGTTCTGCTCTGAATCACTTTCTTTGTTCGTGTGCACAAAGACAATTGTCCCAGTGGACCGATAGCAATCTACAATTTCATCATCATGCAAGGCCTCGTTCAACCCATATCTCATTCTGTGTCTATTCATTGCGAGCATAAATCTAAGATGACGTAACCCCTGAGTGGTCGTCAACCACTACTCCGGCAATTGCATCTTCATCCATCTGGGCTCCAGTTGCTGTCATACTGCCCAACCACAACACCATCCAATCACAACCAATGGAGGGCGGTCTGAACTGCCACATAGCCCAACTGCGTCCCAAAGTCTCAGGGAAAGCAACTGATTACTGACCCCGGCATCCCACTCAACTTCGGTATCGAGGTCGAATGCTACGTCGCCCTTGATTTGAACGTGATATCTGCTGTGTCCGACATCCAATCGTACCTCTGTACTCAGTTCTCTGATGCATGCCTCCTATCAGTAGATTGCAATGATCCGAATTCGAACGTCTTCTATATCAAACCTGGGTGGTGACACTGGACTGCTCCCTACATTCAGATTTCCTCGACACTGACGTGATCAACTAGATGCCGCACCTTAAGCACCCTGTGACCATAGCCAAGTTTGAAATCAGGCGCATTGAGCTGGTATCGAGGTCAATGACGGCCCCTAGTGTTACCTCGGGTACCATTCCCGCCGAACAATCTCAAATGCAAGAGATAAGCAAGTACTTGAATGTATTGAATGGCGTGCAAGAGCCACGACCTCCCCACGCGGCCTTTGCCGATGATACCTGTGGTCTGCACATCCATCTTAGATGACCTGGGGGAGAACCGCTGCCTCTGGATGTGCTCCGACATCTTGTATATCTGATCCTTCTATATGAGCCCATGATCTCGACTCTTTACCCTTACTATCGAAGGCCATACCCAGGCTTGCCAGGCCGCTCCTACTGTGACTCCAACCCGATTGCCTTTCAAACCGACCGCCACACCTGCCACCAATTCCGGAACTGTCTCATTTCCCTTGATCAGGCGAGGAGATGTACCTTCGACCCTGCCTGTGGCCTTGAAGGTCTTACCTGGTTGATGGGCGCTGCTGTTCCCCTTGATGACAAGGGTCATGAGAGAATGCCCGAAACCGAGTGCGACCACTGCCACCATACAGGCCTTTGCGACAATGACAGGCAGGCCTGCGTGGAAAGCTGCCTCATCGATAGCCCAGAGCTCATCTCGCGATTGCTTCGCTAACCAGACACGGGGTCACAATTACGGCAATCCGTACAAGTACAAGATCGTCAACTGGCAGTGTCTCACCAGGGTAGACCGCCTGAAATCACTGGAATTTAGGCAAGCCGCTGATACCGTCGACCAGGACGAGATCGCTTGGACTGCTCAGCTGTACACAGCTATGATTCGTGAGGCCGAGCGAAGGTTAAATAACGGACTAGGTGAGTTCTCATTCAGTGAGGAGGTGTTCCCAACTGACCTGACTATGTTCCTGGGCATGCTTCACTTACCCGCCGAAGCAATCATGTGCTGGACCAGACGACAGGTGCGCCTACATAACGAAGCTGCCAAGCTTGGCTGGCGCGAAGACAGCCTGACCCCGCGTCAAGTGTGCCAGCAATGGGAGTTCGAGGCGGCAACCCTGCACGGAGTGAGCATGGTCGGTCCGATTCGCAGTATGTGAGTAATTGGCAGCAGAATGTCAAAGGTTGGATCAGTTGGCTTGATCTGCCGAATCGGAACGATTGCTTTTGTCCGCCGAATGTGGACGGTTCATCTTCGACTGAAACTCCTCCTGGTGCATCAAGTCCTGACTCCTACAAACTCGTCTCAGTGTCTAACGACCCAAAGAATCAAGGTACTGTATCATTGGTATGTAGATAGATAATAATCATACTTCCTTCATCCTGGTCCTGAATCGCCCGAGTTTGGAGAAGCCCGAAATCGGTCTCCACTCCGACATCCTGAACCCTAAAAATTGATACACTCATCTATGATTCCTCCCTTCGTAACCCCCGCAAAACGTGCACAGATTTCGTGTGCATCGATAAAGCACGGTGCGTTGGTGTAGGGGTAGCACGTAACGTTGTGGCTATAATCCACCAACGAATGATTTCAATCATTCATTGCTGTAAACCGTTCCGACCTGGGTTCGATTCCCAGACGCGCCAAATATTTTTGTTGATTTTATTTTGTTTCTCGCTCACCCTGATTCAGTGAACTGAATGAAAAAGTGCGGGCAGCGATTTCTTATTTATGACTGACTGTACTGGTACTGTATGTATGTAGTAAGTAGTAGGTAGGTAGCTTTGGGTGATTTCGGATGATGATAGATAGATAGATAGATAGATAGACAGGGGGAGGAGAATTGGAGAAATGTTAATTAATTATCTATTGATCGCCGCTACAGACTGTT
Source organism: Chaetothyriales sp. CBS 134916 (assembly GCA_003709845.1). Classification (NCBI taxonomy): domain Eukaryota; kingdom Fungi; phylum Ascomycota; class Eurotiomycetes; order Chaetothyriales; family Domatiomycetaceae; genus Domatiomyces; species Domatiomyces globalis. The sequence continues at coordinate 71,578 of QQXO01000019.1, read as the reverse complement.
CGTTCCCCATCTCACTCAATTCCTGGGACTGGCTATTTTCTTTTTCTTCGATCGCCAATGGTGCTCTCGAAAGGAGGCTTGCTTGTGCTTGCTTGCTACGCCCGAAAAACAACACAGAGAGGCATTGAAATAGATTTAACAGAAATCTGGCAGAGACAAGAAGAGGTATGACGGGAAATTCTAATGGTGGTAGTAAAATGATCTTATCTTATACCTAGCATTCATTTCACCATCGTTTGATGCATGCATGCATTCTTCTCCCTTCCCCCTCTCCCATCACATCGATTGTGTGTCATGAGCCTTCGTAAGCTGTGAGGTCAAGAAGGCTGTGGCTACGCGGTGCTGTGCAGTGGGAGTACGGTAGTGGTCCACACAACCCTCCCTGAGTCTATGTTGAAAAGTTCAACGGCAGCTTCTTCCGAAGTGGAAATTTTGTTTCCGGGAAGCGGATTTCGGTGTATGTATTCCGTCTTGGTCCCATGTGCGTGTGCGACGAGGAAAGCTGTGATCGTGGTGGGTGGAGTAGAAACATGTCAGTTTGAGGGCAGGCCAGCTTTGGTTTAGGCGACCTGCCTGTCATATCCTCATTCCAAACTTCTGATATGAGGAGATGAAGGCAGGGAGGAAGCGGTTGTCAGTCCCCAACGCAGCTCTTTATATCTCTCTTACACTCTGCTGGTCCGTCGATACGATGCCGGCGGACACTGTCGCCGTCATCGTTCCCGTCGAAGAACTTCCGGTGACCGTGTCTGACCCATGATCTGGGGAGCAGCTGCTTAAAGAGCCCACGAAAGCCAGAATGGGCACGGTCGATCGCAGCATATTCCACCAGTCGAGATTCAGGTGATGTCCAGTGGAGGACTCTGGGCTGGGTGTGATCGGAGTTGGAGCTGACAGGCTGTTCGGCATGGGTGGATGTGGATACAGAAGCGAGGTAGTCACGAGCATCGATGGATGCTTGTGCGGCCACAGACCCTGAGCTGTCTATCGACATTGTCTTCTCTCGCATCGGGAATGGACCAGTAATGATAATAGATTGATCTGAATGGTTGGATGATGGCATTAAGGTCAAGATGATGGATCTTAATAGGGCGAACTCGCGCTGGCCTCTTCGAAACTCGCACGGTGGATATCAGCTAGTAGTTGAAGTCGTCTCGGTCTAGGTGCGGCGAAAGAGCTCAGGCTTCGTTGTCTCGAGGTACATGGTGGGGAAGCGGTGAGGAGATGGAGTGGGGAGCAACCCTTTTTGAAAATCGCTGCGGCTGAATGTGCTCTCTTCAGCGCATGCGTCGACCGCTTGAACTTGTGTCCCAGAAGCGTTGCTCCCTGAGTGGGTTGAGGTGAAAAGATGGTTGATGGGTCGTCTTAGTAGACTATAACTTAGCCAATCGAAGAAAATTGGTGACGACACACGCTTTCACATTGCTCAGATCATGTGTCGGCACGGCGGTCAAGTCATCACATGGGTTTGGGCTGTCGATGGCGTTTATCGTGGTGGAGATGGCGCTGTGTCTTCATTCGTGGAAGCCTAGACCTGAGGAGCAGGTGTCATGACTTGTGTTCATGGTCTAATTACAGCCACTATGTGACTAGTGAGCATTGATGAGGTAACAGGGTTTCCTATCGCATGAAGAGATCTAGGTAGTTACTAATTCCGTGTTTCATTTAATGGGCACACAGCCATGAAGGGTTGGCACTGGTCATGTGGGACAACTACCAGGTTACCCCAGATCATGTTCCAACAAAACTCACATGCAAATCGGTGGAAGACCCTCGGCCACAAACTTACTGTAGGCAAAGTGAATCAAATACGGCCATGTCCAGTTGTTGAGTCGGCCAGCGTGTGCGCGATGTGGAACTTGCCAGTCACGGTGCGCTGTTTTGCTGGCTGATGACTTTTATTATAGTTGAAGGCAATCGAAACAAAGCTCCACTCAGGCAAGCGACAGGTGGCAAAGGATGCCACACCCACACCTTGCAGGGAGCCAATTAGCAGCCACGAAAGGTGAGAGCGTTTCGATATGTGAAGGAGTCGCCAGTCGAACGAAGCAAAGCAGCTCACGAAGAATATCGAATATCTTTGTCGACATTACACATTCTCACACCATCATCCTCTCCCACCTGGCCTAAACCAGCTGCATTTGGGAAACTGGTTGGAATCTATCAAGACACATGCTCACCCATCCAATCGCCTTCTCATGCCATTTACAATCAGAATCAATTATTAACTGTGGTGGGTGTCCGGCCCTCCTCGTATCGAAAACCTTTGCATGCACCGGTCGCCTACTCTGACCACAAATGGCCGAGTGCTTGAAAGAACAGATCTGTTGGAGAACGCCAAGTCACCTCTCACGTGCTCTGTTGGATTCGCCACGTGTAATTGCTGCTTCGACTATGACAACGCGCTTAACGTAACAAACCTTGGAAGGGTTCAGATGTAATTAGAATATTCCAAATCGTTTCTTCTTTTCGCCGTCTGGCAGTAGTGTCAACAGGTCTGTGCGGACGAGAGTTGGGATGGTCTTACCTGGTGTCGCTCTATTGGAAACTGCATTGCTTGGTTTGTCCTTGTCCTTCTTCGCTGCGACCTGGTCGGGATCTTCACCCATAGCTGCCCTCCTGATAGCGGATATTCTATGCTTCGCACGTTCATCGCCTAGGTCCGCGGCCTTGACATACCACACATTGGCCTCGAGTGGATCTCTTCGGCATCCGATACCCATTTCGGTGAAGTAGGCAAGGGTGTACTGTGCTTTGGGTAGGTCTTGCAGAGCGGCGCGTTTGGTCCACTCATAGGCTTCAGCCTCATCTTTCTCCAAGACGTTCTCAATGCCAATGAGGAACCATGCGCAGAGAGCCATCTGGGAAGGAGCATATCCTCGCTCGGCAGCGCCGGTGTAGAAATGGACACTGAGCGCGGCATCTTTGGGACAATTGAGCTGTCCAAACTCATACGCTTCGCCTAGGCGATGATTAGCCTCAATATGACCCAGGTCTGCGGCTTTGGTATACAATTGTGCCGCGTAGGATGGATCTTTGAACACGTCGGGTCCAAAGCCAGTCTCGTGGAGGCAGCCGAGATCGTAGGGGGCTTGATTGTATTGGAAGTCGGCCGATTCGGCAGCTCGTTTGAGCCATCGAATGCCTTCTCGGTAGCGTTTGTTGAGTCCCATTTCGCCTGTCAGACAGGCACGTCCCAGCCGGGCCATGGCACCGGGATGGTTTTTGCTGGCGGCGTGTTGGTAGAATTGCAACGCTTTTATTGCATCTGGGCGGCAGCCCCAGCCAAACTCGTAACACAAAGCGGCGCGGTAACCTGCTTCGGCGTGGCCATGTTTGGCGGCTGCAAGGAAGAGAGGAAATGCCTTGTCCCAGTCTTCTCGGCCTTTATTAAAGAGTCCAGAGGCATACCCATCGCCCAGATAGTACTGGGCAAATGGATATGATTTGTCACAGAGCTTCTGCAGAATCTGTTTTGCTTCCTTCAACAGGTCTTCTCTAGTCGCAGCACTCGACTTCTCTGACTTTCCGGCCTCGGAAATGCCATCAGCCTCTAGTCCCTCTTCTTGAGCGGCACCGACCATGAAGACAGCGAATTCATACTGAATGGCAGGGTCGTTGGTCTTTTTCACGTTTGCGCGGTACATCTCGAGTGTCTTTCTGGTCGACATGAGTGCGACATTGGAGCCAATGACGTCTCTCAGTCCGGAATTGACGAGATTCTCGGCGCCGCTTGGCACAGTTTGAGAATAGGGCACGTTGAGCAAGTCGATGTATGAGAGAGGTCGCGTATCCGGCGACCGGGAATGACGGGGAGAAGGCTTGGCGGCTGAGAGATACGGGTCGCTGGCTCGTCCTCTGAGGTCAGAAGTCGAGGAGAAGCCGGAATCAGGCCTTGGAAGCGTTCGTAGGTGGGTGCTGTTTCTCGCCTGCTGATCGCTGCCGGTCGAGGTCTCGCTTAGGGCTGTACCGATTGTCAACTTGGATGCTCTGTTGCCCAAAGCCTTCAAAGGCTCATCCTCAACTGGGAGATGATGATATCGCAGGGGCTCAAAATTCTCGGTTGGCTGCGGCTCAACGGAGGAGGCAGACACAGGACGATCCGAGCCTGTCAGTGTGTACAGCATGTCCCGTGAGGCTAGATTGTTGTCAGAGAGCAACCCAGGTGAACCTCTCTTCGTCACTGCTGCCGGCGACAGTCGGTCGGGGTCTTGAACGGGACTTCGGCGTGGAGGAATGGGTGAGAGTGTCAGGTCGCCACCGCCGATTTGTGGGTCCAGCAGCGGCAAGGCGACATGGCCGGCAGCATCAGAGCCGGAATCACGAGTGTAGGCTGGATAAGGCATAGAGAGAGCAGGTGGCAGGCCAGTGCTGATGTAGTTCTGTGAGGCTGCCACACCATTTCTGTCTTCTATGTCCTGTAGGATATTTATCCGTGGACTCTGCGACTGCTCGTGACGGAGGGAATAGACTAGTGGAGGAGGAGCGGGTGTATGTACAGGCTCAAACATTTGTGCCATGGGCGGATTGAAGCGAGGAGGAGAGCGGGAACACCGCTCTGAGGCAACAGGAGAGTGGCACTAGCCACTGTAGGTCCCTATGCCCAGCCCTTGTTAGGGCCCTCCTTTTACTGAAATTGTGATCCAGATAGATTAGTTGCTAGAGCAGGCTGACATTGGCAGTAGTGACAGAGAGGCAGTCCAAAGGGACGGCCCGGAAGGCTGTGATGTGGCTGTTGCTGAGAATGAAAGGGACAGTTGGCAGGGCCACACTGGGAATAAGGGAATGTGGCAGGGACAGGCTCTTAGAGTTGCTAGTAAGTTGCAGATAGATGTAATTAAATGGTATGTACTAATAACAGAATATTAAGTGACTGTTGATAGATGGTGAGCGGCTCACGGAGTAATACCTAATATTGCACACATAGTTCTTCTAGCTAAGGGGCTAATAAATATGACCCCACCCATCTTAGACTGATGATGCCACCCTACAGGGGGGCTGAGCTTGTTGTCCTGTTGCGCCCACAGTCCTGTCTCTGAACTTCGTTCCTGTACTGGAGTGCTAGGCGAGGGATATAAGAGGTAGACAAGTGAAGAGTGTCTGGATTACTGGCTGCTTATGTTTAAATTTCTCAACTATGTTTATGGAGACAGCTCACTGGCTAGGGATAATGATTCTGGTATGACAGAAATGTGCACAGAATATGGTAAACTCACTGTACCTGCATCATACTGAATGACCATCACACATGGTAAACAAGAAAATTCTCAGGCATGGTAGAGCAACAATTATGCAGGGGAAATAGCTTGGCTATAGACCTGGCTCCTGAGGGCAGCTGAACAAAGCAGGATATGCTCACAATCATGCTATGAGTACTGGTACTGGAGTGCTCTGCTACACGGATAAAGGATTCTTCTCGGATAGGCATCCAAAATTTGCTCAAGCCATCTGAATTACGTGCTTTACTTATGTACTGTATAAGCAGTGGCTTCTTATCTAGTTAGAGTACGGTAGAGCATCTGACAAGGTCCCCCGGCCCGGCGCAGGTCAACTGTGAAGATCCAGCTAGTCCACAATTGAAAAAGCTGACACCATCTTTTTCAACCTGCCCCACCCCACCAAAGGGAAACCATGCTATTGTTTATATTTTGGGGGTATTGACTAAATCTGCTGATCATGGGACAGGAGAATGACCAAGACTGTCAGAATGCTCTGGCAATGTTTGCCTTGGCCTTTCAACTCCATAGTGAGATTGTCAGATTGCTCGCACACAGATTGCTGCTTTGTTTCTTGATACTGATGACAGCATCGGCTTACCCAAGCATGCGTGGCCCCAAGACCCTGAACAGCCAATGCAGCTGGCATGGCAACAGCCTATCCACCTGTAACAAGAGTGCGCCCTCTCATTGGATAATTGGGCCCTAAAACAACCCTATTCGCCACACAGGCACGAGGGTGGAGAGGGGCGGAACTGTCTCTCAGGGGACAGCGATCAAGCATGGTTAGCCCTGTCTTGGGTCGTGCAAGCCTGTAGCCAATAGTGTTGGATCCCGAGTCTCAGATTCATAATTCACACCAAGAACCGCCAGCGGGCAATGTTTTCGCTGCCGTTGATACTGCTGTCGCCTCTCCATCTGTACTGGAAGCAAAGGAGAGGTTTTAGTAGTAGCGTCTCTTGTTCACCTCGCTGTCGCTATCCCGCTGCCACCACCAACATTGCCATTTGGTAGACTGCCGTTCTTGCTCCAACTCAGGAGACTGAGACACAGCAGCCATTGCCGTGGTTTGACAGAAAGCGCAAGACTTCCGATTTTCATGGTATACGCAAAGGTCGCGCCCAGTGGAGTTGCTGTTTTGGCCACCGGATCGTGCAGCTCCCAGGGCTCAGCCTGTTCTGATCCCCCCTCTTGACCATGGGAGACCCCAAGCAACCGAAGCCGGCGCCCTCGCCCAGCCGCGACAAAACTCATTCGCCTTACCGGGACTCGCCGCGGGCACGGGCTCGAGACCTCGAAACCGGTGCCTACGCCCACAGCCAGGACTCTCTTCCTTCGCCTTCTGCCCGACCACCTCGCTTCGGTCGCTTGCCGCCGTCACCAGACTCCCGAGCGGACGACCAGGACCCCATCTTACGGCTGATGAGCCCTCCAGCAGACAGCGACCTCAGGCGCAAGAAGTCCTTGGTCAGACCGGAACGAAACAGAATCGACAAGAGCCACCCAAATTATCACTACCGGCAACATGCCCAGCGGATGGAGGTCTTGCCTTCAACAACCGGCAACGACCCGATCGCGGAAGAGTACTCTGAATCGAGGACGGCCAGCTCAGAGAGCGCAACTCTGAGGCCACTCAACGACGAGCCCTTCTACGACGACCCCCGACATTCTACCCGGGAAGCAAGAACTCCCGGCACCATCCAGCCTGTGGGCAAGAAGCGCCAACCGAGGAAATTGACCAGAAAACAAACAGTCCCGATGACTGCGGAAGAGAAGAGGCGGCAGAAAGAGCTCGATTCCATACGTCCGCCATCCATGTGGAACGTGTACTGCTCCATCATCACTTTCTGGGCACCTGACTTTGTCCTCAAGTGCTTTGGCATGCCTGCAAAGGCGCAGAGGAGGGCATGGAGAGAAAAGATAGGCCTGATCAGCATCATCCTTCTCATCTGTGCCTTCGTTGGCTTTCTTACCTTTGGCTTCACCCAGGCCGTTTGCTCTAACCAAGGCCTGAGACTTAAAATCAACTATGTCGACTCTGGATACATGATCTTCCACGGCAGAGCCTACAACTTGGTGGACTCGCTGCACCCTGCAGCCCAAGGCATTCCACTCGATTCCAACGTCCTCTACGACCTCCCTCACAAATATGGTGGACAAGATGGCAGTTTCATGTTTCAGCAAGTCAATGGAGCCTGCAAGGGACTGATTACCCTCGCCGAAGGTTCAGATGTACCCACCAATTCGGACGGAGAATTGGCCTGGTACTTTCCATGCACTGCCTTCAACCAGGACGGTTCCAGCAAGCCCAATCTAACAGTACCTTATTACCTGGGCTATGCTTGCCACACTACCGGCAACTCGCGCAACTCCTTCTACAGCCTGCGCCAGTCAGGCGAGGTCTTCTTCACCTGGGACGACATCAGGAACTCGAGTAGGAACCTGGCCGTCTACTCCAATGCAGTGCTGGATCTGAACCTGCTCAATTGGTTCAACAAGAGTCAGGTTGCATACCCTGCTCAATTCGACGATCTTGCTAAGAACCCCAATGTCAGAGGCGTCGACCTCACTCGCGTCCTGCAGAGCACGCATGACAGACAGGTGGGCAAATGTCTCAACGAAATCATTAAGGTTGGCTCAATCGACACCGAATCGATTGGATGTATTGCCTCCAAGGTTGTCCTCTATGTTTCCCTCGTCTTCATCCTTTCCATTGTCCTCGCCAAGTTTTTCTTGGCTGTCTTCTTCCAGTGGTTCCTCGCCCGGAAATTTGGAGCTCCTAAAACATCCCAGACTTCAAATAAGAAGAAGCGAAACCAGCAGATCGAGGACTGGACCGATGACATCTACAAGCCAGGCCCAAAAATCACTGACCCGGCAAGTACTGTCTCAGGCTCAGATGGCAGGACGAGCAAGCGAGCAAGCACCCTCTTTCCTCAGACCTCTCGCTTCACCAGTCCTTATGCCGTTGAACGCATGAGCGTAGGCAAAGCTCCTCCCACGACCATGACCAGCCAAGCTATCAATACTGGAGCCGTCCGACCACTTTCCTTCTACAAAGACGGAATCAATGGCAGCACGGCTACTCTGGATGTCCCGGGATCCAGACTCAGTGTTGGGGGAAGTCGCTTGAGTCTTCTCTACCCCTCCGAGACCAATCGTTTCTCGACAGTCCTGGACAGCGGCGATCCCAAAGGGCCTCAGGGCTGCATTCATGAAAATGTCGTCCCTCAGCCGCCTCCCGAGTGGCAACCCTTCGGCTTCCCTCTTGCGCACGCAATCTGCCTCGTGACAGCCTATTCCGAGGGCGAAGAGGGCCTGCGCAGCACTCTCGACTCAATTGCAATGACAGACTATCCCAATAGTCACAAGGCAATCCTCGTCATCTGCGACGGTTTAGTCAAGGGCAAAGGCGAAACTCTCACCACTCCGGACATTGCTCTTAGTATGATGGGCGACTTTGCCGTCCTCCCAGAGGATGTGGAAGCCTTCTCCTACGTCGCCGTCGCCAGCGGGTCCAAGCGTCACAACATGGCAAAAGTATATGCCGGCTTCTACGACTATGGCCCGAACTCGTGCATCCCCGTTGCGAAGCAGCAGCGCGTGCCTATGATGGTTATTGTCAAATGCGGCACTCCAGATGAAGCCAGCAGCTCCAAACCTGGCAACCGCGGCAAACGTGATAGTCAGATTGTTCTCATGTCCTTCCTCCAAAAAGTCATGTTCGATGAACGTATGACCGAGCTGGAGTACGAGATCTTCAACGGGCTTTGGAAAGTCACCGGGATGTCTCCCGACTATTATGAAATGGTGCTGATGGTCGACGCTGACACCAAGGTCTTCCCCGACTCTCTCACCCATATGGTCGCTGCCATGGTCAAAGACCCGGAGATTATGGGTCTCTGTGGCGAAACCAAAATTGCAAACAAGCGCGCCACATGGGTATCCATGATCCAGGTGTTCGAGTACTTCATCTCCCACCACCTCTCTAAGTCTTTCGAATCCGTCTTCGGCGGTGTCACTTGCTTGCCCGGCTGCTTCTGCATGTACCGCATCAAAGCCCCCAAGGGCGGTCAGAACTACTGGGTGCCCATCCTGGCCAATCCTGACGTGGTCGAGCGCTACTCGGAAAACGTCGTCGACACGTTGCACAAGAAGAACCTGCTCCTCCTGGGTGAAGACCGTTACCTGTCCACACTGATGCTGAAAACATTCCCTAAACGCAAACAAGTCTTTGTGCCGCAAGCCGTTTGCAAGACCACCGTGCCAGAACAGTTCTCCGTCCTGATGTCCCAACGCCGCCGCTGGATCAACTCGACGGTGCACAACCTGATGGAACTGATCATGGTGCGCGACTTGTGTGGGACCTTCTGTTTCAGCATGCAGTTCGTCGTCTTCATTGAACTTGTTGGCACTCTGGTTCTGCCTGCTGCCATCTCGTTCACCATCTACCTGATCATCATCTCCATCGTCCGCAAGCCCGTACCTGTCATCCCGCTGATCCTGCTCGCACTCATCCTTGGCTTACCAGCCGTCCTCATTGTCCTGACCGCACACAGATGGTCGTACATATTCTGGATGCTCATCTACATAATCTCCCTCCCCATCTGGAACTTTGTCCTCCCTGTAAACGCTTACTGGAAATTCGATGATTTCAGCTGGGGAGACACAAGGAAGACAGCGGGTGAGAAGACAAAGAAGGCAGGCCTGGAGTATGAGGGAGAGTTTGACTCGAGTAAGATCACGATGAAGAGATGGGGAGATTTCGAACGCGGTAAGTAGTATTTTACCCCCTGCTAGAGTGACGCAACTGACTATATGAATAGAACGACGAGCAAGGGGGTTAGTAATGCATCCGAGGTTGTCGCAGCATATTGGCCAGGGTGCAACGGAAAGCGAGATGAGTGGCAGTAGCTACATGAATGTGCAAGGGATGGATCCCTACCGTGATTACTAAGTGGTTTTCTGTTGGTCGCAGTGAGTTCCTTGTACAGCATTGCAGAAGGTAACATAGCGGAAACCCCGAACCTGTGTTCGTGGCGTGGCGTTTTCATCATGGCATGGTATGATAACATGGCATCTCTAGTATATGGGGCCCGGGCGCATTCTAGGGCTGAGTGTGGGAGCATGATTGATTAGAGCGGGATGCATTGCGCACGCTCTACTGGTTCATTGGCAGACCGACTGTGTACTAGACATATTGAGTACTATAAAATAAGTCTGCATATGGCACTCGTTGTTTTGCCTGCCATGGGATGACTATTATTACGACAGTAGTTCCTTACAACTCCTCCTTGGCATGTTTGGCTCCACGATTTCCTAACATGCTGAGGGCAGCAAACTACTCGTCCACTCACATCTGACTCATAGAGATTCTTCCACAGCCCCTCCATCTGCTCTGGCCTCTCTCCTCGCATGCCCCTCCTCCTCTTCTCCCCTTTCCAGACCGTCCGCTCATCGAGATTACAGCTGAAGCCGAGACTTCTCCTTCGCTCCCTCTGCCTCACCCATATCACCGCTGCTCGTAGCTTATCAACCATGGGCAAGCAGGAATTGCTGAAGAATCCTAAGGGAACACGAGACTGGTCGGGCGAAGACGTCGACATCCTCGAAGACATCCTCGCTCAGATATCGTCGGTGTTCCGCAAACACGGCGCCAAGAAACTGGACACGCCGGTCTTTGAGCGAGAAGAAGTGCTCAAGGGTAAATATGGAGAAGACTCGAAGCTCATATATGATTTGAAGGACCAGGGTGGCGAACTTCTGTCGTTACGATACGACCTGACGGTGCCCTTCGCGCGGTGGCTGGCCATGAACCCCAACATTAAAGCGTACAAACGCTTTGCCATCTCTAAAGTGTACCGCAGAGACCAACCTGCCATCTCCAAAGGTCGCATGCGAGAATTCTACCAGTGCGATATTGACTTTGCCGGTCCATCAGATCCCATGATTGCCGATTCGGAAGTCATCTCCACCATTGTCGAAGTCTTCAACGCGCTGGAATGGCGGGGCAGGTACACAATCAAGCTCAATGACCGGAGGATCCTGGACGGCATGTTTGAGGTGTGTGGCGTGCCTGCAGACAAGATCAGGAGCATATCCTCCGCTGTTGATAAGCTCGATAAGCTGCCTTGGGCAGAAGTGCGGCAGGAGATGGTTGAAACCAAAGGCCTGGACCCGGCTGTGGCAGACAAAATACAAGCGTACGTCACCCGCAAAGGCGGCAAGGAGCTCTTGGAATCTCTACAGTCTAACGAAGAGCTGATGGCCAACCCCAAGGCGAGCAAGGGTGTTGAGGAAGTTGCCCTGCTCTTTAAATATCTCTCTGCCTGGGGCTGCCTAGATTCCGTCTCTTTTGATCTGTCTCTGGCCCGCGGCCTCGATTACTACACTGGTGTCATCTATGAAGTTGTGACAGAGGGATCTGCTCCCAAAATCTCCTCCCACCCGGCACCACAAAATGGTCCTGCCACAGCAGATGCTAAACCAAGAAAGGAAAAGAAGCAATTCACAGAAGATGAAGACAGGAGCAACGATCCCACGGTTGGTATCGGCTCTGTGGCTGCAGGTGGTCGGTATGACAATCTAGTTGATCGCTTCCTGCCCAAAGGGAAGGGACCTGAGTGCGTGGGTGTATCGTTCGGCGTCGACAGAATTTACTCCATCACAAAAGCAAGGTTAGCCGCCGGCGAAACGTTTAGCTACATCACCTCGCAGTCACCGGATGTGTATGTCATGGCTTTTGGCGGTGGCCCCACATTTAAAGAATCCGGCATGATCACTGAGCGAATCGCGATCATGAGGCGACTCTTGGAAGCTGGCATCAAAGCAGAGTTCCAATACAAACAGAAGAATCTCAAATCGGCACAGCAGTTCGATCGGGCACAGGATGCAGGCGCACCGTGGGCCGTCATTCTGGGCGAAGATGAGCAAGTCAAAGGCCAGGTCAGGGTCAAGGAGATGGGTCTGCCCGACGGCCACCCTGAGAAAGACGGCGTGATTGTCAAGATTGAAGACGTCGGAGCAGAGGTGCGACGGAGACTTGATCTGAAAAAGGCCACAAACGGCATTGCGTCGGCAAAGTTGAAGGACGAGACGGCCTCGTAGGCCCATGGATGATGCAAGATGGACGCCCTGATGCTCGATTGTTGCCCTTGAGTATCAGTCAAGTAGTACGGGAAATGGGCAACAGTGCCAGCATGAGATACCCAAGTGATACATTAGGTACAATAGATGTTAATACTGTTGATATCTTCCTCCGTCTTGCCGCTAGTCAGGCTGGTGCCTTGCAGAAAGTGGCTGCAGGCTGCCGTTGCTAAGCCCAATCGGCGTCAAGTGAATGTTGGTTCTAACGCTAAATTACGCACAAAAGAAACCGTTTGCTGCGGCTAGTAACTAACTAATTAGAGCCTTCCAATAATGATTCAAAATTCGCGGGGCAAACCCCATGCTGGTACTGGATCATCTTTATTTTATCTGGGACCAGCTTTGTTTCTCTCACCGACACAACTCCTCAGTATTATCTTTAGCATTATCATATCAGTGCTCCCCGACTTAACGCCCTTGACGTCAATACTCCCTTTCCTTTTGTCTGTCGGCTAAGACACATCACTGCCAAAATGCACGGCGAGGTATGTGTATACCCCACTATTCAGACACTGATGATAAACCGTCGAGACCCGACCTGAAAAGTATCACAATCCAAGTCACAGACCGAGATACTGATGCCGATTCTGATTCTGCGACTGGTTGCAGGTCCTTCACATCCACATTGGCCAGGCGGGTACGCAACTCGGTAATGCTGCATGGGAATTGTATCTGCTCGAACATGGCCTTGGACCGGACGGAAAACCAGATCCGGGGACCACTGTCACTGATCCGGGCTCCCTTAACACTTTCTTCACCGAGACTCGTGGTGGCAAGCATGTTCCTCGATCAATTTTCGTAGACCTGGATCCGAGCCCAATTGACGAGATTCGCACTGGTCCCTACCGGTCGCTCTTCCACCCCGAGCTGCTCGTTAGTGGCAAGGAGGATGCAGCAAACTGCTATGCGCGAGGCCACTACACTGTGGGCAAAGAACTGATTGATGACACCCTGGATAAGATCCGTCGAGTAACAGGTAGGAGGCGAATAGTGGAGGAGAACGACGTGGGATCCGCACGCTGACCATGCAGCAGACAACTCGGCCGCTCTTCAAGGCTTCCTCGTCTTCCACTCATTCGGCGGCGGCACAGGCTCTGGCTTCGGATCGCTTCTCCTCGAACGACTCTCAGTTGACTACGGCAAGAAGTCCAAGCTTGAATTTGCCGTCTATCCGGCACCTCAGGTCGCCTCGTCCGTTGTCGAACCGTATAATGCTGTTCTCTCCACCCACTCTACCATAGAACACTCAGACTGCACCTTCCTCGTTGACAACGAGGCGGTGTATGACATTTGCAAGCGAAACCTCGACATCCCTCGCCCTGACTATCAGAATCTCAATCGTCTTATTGCGCAGGTTGTGTCGTCGGTGACCTCGTCTCTGCGCTTCGATGGCGCGTTGAATGTCGACCTCGCTGAATTTCAGACGAATCTTGTCCCATATCCTCGCATCCACTACCCTCTCATCTCATACGCCCCGATTGTGTCGGAGAAGCGGGCCAGTCACGAATCCTTCAAGACTCAAGACATGACTCTCCAATGCTTTGAGCCGAGAAATCAGATGGTGGTTTGTGACACAAAAGAGGGCAAGTACATGGCTGTGGCCCTCCTCTACCGAGGCGATGTTGTGCCCCGAGAAACCAACGCTGCCATCGCCAGCTTGAAAGCTAAGCAGTCATTCAATCTCGTCGAGTGGTGTCCGACCGGCTTCAAGGTCGGCATCAACTACCAGCCGCCCATGGTCGTGCCTGGCTCGGGTATCAGCAAAGTTGACCGATCGGTTGCCATGCTCTCCAATACGACTGCAATTGCGGAAGCCTGGTCGAGACTAGACCACAAGTTCGATTTGATGTACAGCAAACGTGCCTTTGTTCATTGGTACGTCGGTGAAGGCATGGAGGAAGGCGAATTCAGTGAAGCAAGAGAAGACCTTGCCGCGCTCGAGAAGGACTACGAGGAGGTTGCTGCCGACACGCTGGCTGATGAGGAGGCGGTCGAATTCTAAGAGTGACTGTTGCTATTAGATTGGCCGCGCTCTCTCTCATTTCTCATCTCATTGAGTATTACCACGCAAGATGTTGAGAGGATCCATATGCGCCACACGAAGGACGATGCTACGTTGCAACTATTCGGTCTTGATGGCGAACATCGGACTCAAAATGTGTAACATACGACACGATTGTTGGGTGGTGGCCTTACCTGGTTCAGTTTGGATCTGGAATGGGGAGAATTGCATAGACTCGCAGATGGACCCTTTGAAAGCATTCATCATACCTCACCTAGATATAGTCGGCTGATTGCAGCTACAACCACGTGGCTCCCTGTTGTCGGCCTGAGTCCCATACTATGGTAGCAGCGAACTGTGGGTTCGCGTTGCCTATGTATTATCAGAGACTGACCTCATCCTTGACTCTCGTACTTATTCCGTTGTCACATGTCTCAGAGTCAACCAGCCATCGGGCTCTATGAAAAGACCTGTGCTCACATCTCCTTGAATTACCAGAAGCAAATCCGAAACAAATCTTAAAACTGCAATGGTAACCACACCTTCTCTTGTTGAGCGGATAAGAGATCCAGGGCCCAGACCCACAAAACGGCTTGAACTTACTGTAGAGTTTTGGCACCCGTACCCGGCGCCCGGCAGATCCATTCGGGTGGCTTGACATGCGTCCGGGGGTGAGGCTGGTTGGCATCATGCAAGGGGCTTAGCACTCCACAAGTCTTGAGCGAACCTTTTGTTTTTGTCCTTTGGTCAGCAAGCCCATGATCGACCTGTCTCCTATTAATTACAGGATGAAAAAATTTCCATCCCATCGAGGCAAGTCGCGAGACATTTTCTTCTTCCATTGCATGTTCAATTTTACGAAGCACGAGTGCACTCCCTTCAAAAGTCACATGCCACCAACAATGATTCCCAGTCCCTGATTGGAGCCCACCGCATCTTTGACTCTGGATGCTAGTGGTCAACTAGTTGTTAATAATCGATCGAGAGGCGCTGATGAACATGAAACAGTGTGCGTGTACTGCTGCTCCACCTAGCCTCTACGCGCGCTGTTGTGGAGAACCAGCTAGAGCCTGTCAGCCACAATTTCCAGCATTGTCGTGTGTCCAGATCGTACTTTCACCGCCCGATCTACCGAATGCAAACAATATTGGAGAATTATTCAACGGTTGTGCAGAATATTTCTCACCGGATCGGTTCCCGGCCATCCCCACTGCACGACGGCGAAGAGACAGCTGCCTATCAGTGGCACCCCCCTCGGCGAAGGCTCTGCCTGCCAGAGGAAAAGCGGGGCATTGGGGCAACGTCAGCGGTTCGTGAAGAATTGTGACGACCAAACACCAAACATGATGCCGTAGACTCGATCAGCTCTTCTTCTCTTCCATGGTTCCTGCTTCCTTCTTCACTCGTTTTCTATCCTTTCAGCATCTGTACAACATCTCTCCGTTCGTTTTGCCATACACCATCTTCTGAGTCTCGTTTCCCTTACCGCCCGCGAGTCCTCCAAACATCTCTTCGATATTCAGACTCGTCGAGCCGCTGGTCTGGCCAGGATAAGGGAGCGTGTTCATTTAACTGCATACACATTTTGCTTTCTTATTTTTGACACAGACCTGTGTAATAATGGCGACTCCTGAGGAACCCAAACCTCAGTTCCATGTGACGGCGCCCTCCACCGACTGTAGCCCCGATGAACAAGGCCCAACTTCGATAGAAAAAGCCACCAATGACTCCACCCACTCCCCAGACCCTAATGCTCTTCGAGCCAGACTACGAGTTGAAGTTGCGAAGGAACCTATCGAACCCGATCATCCCCAGCCTTCGCCCGCCCGGACACGAGAGGAGGCTCACCGACTGGACGACGAGCTCACAATGCAAAAGGCCGAGCGGATGGCAACTTCTTCATCGCTGGCGAATGAAGGAAGAGATTCTGCCACAATACAGCGTTCCAGGTCGAGGAGACCGGAACCTCTGGACGAGTTTGATACGGCCACCAATTCCCTCCACACACGAACAGCCATTTACCAGCCGCCTGAAAACCCTAGCACCAATGTCGCCAAGTTCTTCAAATACATCCATGGCTCAAGTTTCATTGTCCGCTACTTCACTTACATTGTTCCTATTGCCGTTGTTCTTCTTACTCCCGTGCTGATTGGGGCTCTGGCTCCCGTCGGCCAGAACGCCAACGTTGGTGGCGTCAAGTTGATGTGGTTTGGCATCTGGCTAGAAATTGTCTGGCTGACACTATGGGCTGGCCGGCTCCTGGCAAAGCTCATCCCCTGGCCGATGGGACTAGTCTCCAGCCTGTTCACCAACAACGCAAAGAAGTGGCGAGACTTGGGCAAGCAGCTGGAAATGCCAGCCACCCTTTTCTTTTGGATGCTGGCCGTGGAGATCTCCTTCCTGCCCACTATGATCCATCACCACATTGGAGGCAGCACACATGTCAAGCAATGGGAGAGCACCATGAACAAAGTCCTAGTGTCCTTTCTGGTTGCCACTGTGCTCAATTTTATTGAGAAAATCATCATTCAGTTGATTGCCATCTCTTTCCATCTGCGCACCTATGCCGACCGTATCGAGATCAATAAGTTCCAAATTGGTTCTCTCACCAAGCTGTACGCCTATTCCAGAGCAAAGATCGACATGGAAGATGCCGAATTCGAAGAGAAGCCATCGGCTAAAGAGTCTGGCACTCATACCCCTGCTGTGTATGCTCAGCAAGCGACACAAGCAGTCAACCGAGCTTTTGCCAAAGTTGGTGATCTTGCTGGAACTGTGGCTGGCGACTTCACCGGTAAGAAAGTCGCCAAAAGTGGACACCCTTCTCAGGTGGTCTTGACTTTGTTAAACTCAACCAACGGCTCCCAGGTGCTGGCTCGCCGACTCTACCGTACCTTCGTACCGGCGGCGAAAGAAGCTGTTGACAAAGACGACCTCAAACCGGCATTCGACGACGAGGATGAGGCTGATGCTGCCTTCAGTATGTTCGACAAGGATATGAACGGCGATATTTCTATGGAAGAACTTGAAGCAGTCTGTGTTGAGATTGGCCGAGAGCGCAAGTCAATCACCGCATCACTGAAAGATCTAGACTCCGTTGTCGGCAAGTTGGACGATGTTCTATTCTTTATTGTTCTGGCTGTGGCCGTCCTTGTTTTGATCTCTCTCATTTCCACTTCGGCCGCTGGCGTCCTTACCTCTGCGGGTTCTGCTGTCCTGGCTCTGTCCTGGCTCTTCTCTGCAACAGCTCAGGAATTCCTGCAGTCTTGTGTCTTCGTCTTTGTCAAGCACCCCTTTGACGTCGGTGACCGCGTTTCCATCTACGGCAATACTGGCTCACAGCTCAAGGGTGATGACTACTTTGTCAAGGAAGTCTCTCTCCTCTACACCGAGTTCAAGAAGATGGAAGGCCAGGTCGTCCAGGCCCCGAACTCCTACCTGAACACGCTCTTCATCCTCAACATGCGACGTTCTGGTGGCCTCGCTGAGGCCGTCCCTATCATTATTCGCTTTGGCACCACTATCGAACAAATCGAAGCCTTTCGAGCGCAACTTCTAGACTTTGTCAAGTCCGAGAAGCGTGAGTACCAGGGCAATATTCTAACTGAGCTTCGCGAAGTCACAGAAGCATACTCTATCACCCTCAACGTCGTCTTTTTCTACAAGTCAAATTGGCAGAATGAGCTACTCCGCCTGCAGCGGCGAAATAAGTTTATCTGCGCGATGATGCTCGCTATGCAAGAGGTTGGTATCGAGGGACCTCGTCGCAACCAGGCTGGCTGGGGTTCGGATGTGCCATACTACTTGCACTATCCTGCTGGTGCTTCTCCTCTGTACCCTAGCAGCAAAAATGATACGAGTTCGCCCCAGCTGCCACCAGTCACTATACCAGAAGAAGGTAGTTTGCCTCATCAGCAGTCATCCTCTCTCCGACGACCACGAGCACCAAGTTCTGGACGACTTGGTCGAGATCGTAACGAGTCAATAAGTAGCATTGCTAAGAAAGTCGATTTATCTCTGGGCATGAAGGATGTCAGCTCGAGTCAAAATATCTCTGATATCTACGAAGACCACTCAGTATCACGATATCGCGACATCATTCGAGAAGTCAATCGCATCGACGAAGAGCGGTGGTCATTGGAAGCTGAAGAGAACAACAGCCGATCCCATTCACGGGGCCATCGAACAAGCTCAGTTTCGCACCGACCTTATATGACTAGTGGCGTATTCAGACGGTCGACTGAAGCGGGTTCTATCCAGCCTCATCGCTGTGAAAGTGTTAGCAGCACTGGGACTCATCGGAATCGATTCTTCGACCGACTAGGCCGCCGTGCTTATGGCGTTGATGGGCCCGGAGACTCCCTTATTGAAGAAGGGCGCGCTCCCTTGGTTAGTCCACGGTCTGCCGCAGTTCTGAACCAGGCTGAAAGGGTGGACTCCATATCCTCATTCCCTTCTCTTCCCAACGACCTCCCGACCCTGGACCCCATGGTCTCTGCTACCCCCGCACCACCTTTCAGGAGCCAATCCAAGGATTTCTATGAGTTACAGCGAGTAGGTTCCTCAAGTAAGGAGAAGTAGCGTTCTGGTGGGCAAACACTAAATTTGTTTCACAAACACTTCGGTGTTTCCACTTGACAAGTCGTCCAGATATTTAGAAGCCGAATTTCCTTGGACGAGAAAAGATCCTCGTCTTTGACGGAATTTCGGGATATGAGGCCTAATTATGGAATGATAATCGATTGATGAGATAAATTAATATATAAATATTGTAATTCATGAAATCAAATACTGGGATGATACTGTTTCATTGTTAGGCTGCACAGACCATTGGCGTGGGGTATGTAAAATTGCGGTGACCCACTCAGCCAGGCCCTAATCCAAGCTTGATATTTTCTCCTCTTCCTTGTTCTCCAGGGCGAAAAAGGAATCGTATTCAGTCAGATAGACTGGCTTGTGAGCGGTGATTTGTAATCATCTGACTTGCTACACAGGACACAGCAATGTAGGGAAGCTGTCATCCACGCGAGGTGCAAATTGACAGAGGCAGGGAACACAGTCCTTAAACCACAGGATTCTTGAGGGCATACCTTAGGGATTGGCTAGATATATTTTCTACAGGAATACCAGCGTCTTCGGTCAACACTATAGTGAGTGTTGTATATCCCTCATATTTGATGGTTCTATTAGGTACACGAGATCTACTCTCCAGCATCACTGCCCAACAGCAGTCACTTGACTTTCATATTCACTCCTCTAGCCAGCGTCATGTCTGTTTGTTTCTTTTCCTTCTGCTTTTGTCACTTAGCCTCAGTGTCACTCTACTTCTGACTAGCAGATGCACTGTGCCACTTCTTTGTTCCTAACCTCCCTTACTTCCTCCCATAGCCTCAATATCAGCGCTCTCATCACCCTATCTTCTGAACATGCCACCCTTATCTATATTGGATTTTTTATTAACCCAGTCTGTTATCCGGCACTGCTAGGACGACCAAAGTTTTTCAGGATTATCATAAGAACTCAGCTCCTAGAACGGCAAGGTGGTAAGTTATTTTCTGCCTTAGCAGTCTCTGTTCTGGATGAGCTTGCAAGGTTATCTCTATGGGAATAGCTGTTGTGCTGCTCTCCTTCTTAGTCCTCTTCACCACTTCGGTCTTGGCTGGCCCCTTCCCTCCCAAATTGCTCTCGAAGATGGGCTGGAAGATGAGCTCGCTACTCACAAAATCGGAAATACTCACAGGAGTCTCTATGAAGACACCCTGAATGATGGTAATAATGACTTGACCGACCCGGATGATGAATTCGACATTGACGACTCAACACTCTTCATTCATGATGCTGCCAAACGAAATCTATTCGATTCTGCAAATGGTGATGATGGTGGGATTGATGGAGCGACGAAAAACCTTCTGCCAAATCGACATGGAGCTCGGGCTCTAATTCCTTTCGAAGACGCCCAGAATGATATTCCCCTTTCCAAGCGTCACAACGTGGTGTTGGTCTGCTATGATTCAGATCCCAAAAGTGCCAGCGCAAAGCCTCTTCAGCCGAGAACCAGATATTGCAGCCGGCAATACACCTACGTTTGCAATGACATGGGCGTAATAAACCTTATGATTCGGAACACGGTCTGTGACATTGCAAACGTGTTAATCTTGGATACGGATTCGGTTGCAAGCTGGATCTCTACGTCGCCCACATGAAGAAGTGTATTAGTCGCCGCGATTTTGAGTTTTATGACACCGTCACCGCTGATGCGATGGACAAGTCTGATTTCAACAAGCTGGGCACCCGAAGAGACGTCACCGCCGACACCCAACATTTTTCCAGAGCTGGAAATGGCTCCCGTTCATTAACTAGGCGCCGAAACTGGGCCCTTGCGTGCAATAACATGTACCCATTCGACTCCCCTGGGGCCATTCTTGATACTCAGGATAGCAGAAAATGTCCGTTTGCAGGTTTCAGTTGCGACAGCACAGGACATCTGATAAGCACCAAAAAGACCGATGGTTGGATCCCATCCTTACACCAACTGCTATACTATTTGTAAATGCGAAGATCTATACCCAAATTCAAAATCCAGTCTGGCACTAAGCTTTACGTGGCAGTCAAGGGTGGACTGAACAGATTTGTGAGCAAGTCCAGAGACCTTAAATCGCCTGGAATTCCTTCAGATTTGGTTGGCATCGACGGCGCTGCTCACTCCGATACGCCCGAACCCACTGCCTCCCCTCTGGAGATCCGCGATGGCATGAGCCAACCAACACGACCGCTGGAGACGGAGGTGACTCCACACAGACTATTTCAAGTTCACAGAATGACGCTGTAACCTCCCTATCGAGCAAGTTGACCATTGGCTGGTACCTATATTGTCAACAACCATTGATGACAGTCCGATGTATGTTCGAGGTTGGCGGTTATACATGCGATCATCATGGCATACACCTTTCAATGTGGTATGACTCTTCCCCTGAAGTTAAGGCCGTTGCAGTCTGGATCCAACTTGATTGGCGAACTTGTAACTTCGTTTATCAATGTTTGTTTAATTCAGGTAAGCGAGATCTGCGAGACTGCGGCCTTCCTGCACCGGTAGCAAAGGATGTAGTTGACTATTTTGGAACCTATAACTTGGGATGCGACAACGAAAACTTGACGGAAACTCGCGCTGGTTCTCGTTATTTCTGTGATCACCACGGTCGACTTAAGGGCGAGATGAATACCGCTCCTAGGACTTCTTGCGCAACTTCATGTTAATGCGTCAACACTGAAGTGATCGACAATGCCCTAATCATTAACGCAATACGGACGGTGTCTGAGGAACCTAGGACTGCAACTGTGGAGCTAAGATCAGACATACACATCAGCTCTACGGCAAAGAGAGTTCTCAGCCCAGGACATTACCCAAATCCTAGTTGGACCATGAGATGTGAAGCATGTGGAACCAATTCATGGCACGCTGCTACGAAGAACTATGAGATAGACTTGCATGTTGGCTGCTCAGCAGAAGGAGCCCTCTTAGCAAAGCTGGCAAGGTGCCCGATCAAGGCTGTATCGATCACTGTCGGTGTAGAAGAGAAGGCTCTAAAGCAAAACCTCACGCTGATCTCAGGACTTTGCCGTCCGACCAATCTGAAATGATCCGGCAGACAATAATCTCCAAAACAAGCAAAGGGAAATACGCCATGCATCGTGCAGCATTCTCGAAGATGACCACAGAGCAATCGACCATGGAATCCGCTGTCACTGATCATTTGAGATGCTCGGAGAAAGGTATCCTTTTCACACCAAATAACGAACCAATTGACGAATCCTGTGCGGCTCACTGCAGATGTGATTGGCCCACTGCAGGGAAGCATTCTAATGTTAGATGCATGCCTCAGCTCTTTCTCCCCAACGCTGACTTCAAGCGTACCCGCCATGGAACTCCAGTCGAACCACGGCAACTGCAGAACAATTCTGTTCTATTCAATCCTAACAAGCTCCGCGAATGCGATGTACGTATCAACGGAATACCCGCCTAGACTCTCATGTGCCAGGTTGTGCCACCGGATTACCAAGGCATGACCAGCTATTGCTACCTGTCAGGCTTTTGGTGCCGAGCGCAGCTCCACCCCAGCCAAAAACGGACTGCGGAAAGCATAAACACCAGTGGCGCTGATCATGGGTCAACGTCGACCCTTGTCCCATTGATGCCACCGCCTCCTAACTACGACCCTAATTTCTGGACTGTCTTTGAGCCTCGGGAGACAACCATGGCCGGGGTGACGGTGTCCAAGAAATGAGGGGTGCCGTAACCATGCCATAACTTACCCAGAAGCGTCAAGGATAAGGGGCAGATAGGTTATCGATAGCTTGGAAGTGAACTATAAGATGTCTGAGCGAGGATCAGCGTCAACCCACAATGGGGGATTCGAGAATTTTGAGAATCATAACAAAGGGATATTCGGATACTGATCCAACGGTCCTCGAGTTGGTAGGTTCACATAAGCGTCCAAAGCGGCAAAATACAGTTTTAAGACAATGCCTCATTCGGGAGCATAGGCGTTAAAACCAGTCAGATGCAAACGATTCCATTGTCGTGTTATGGTACAGCTGTAGGTATCAATAGCTGTAGGTGTTGGACAACAGATAGGTCCGAAACCGCAGTGCTATGATCAATTGATTGTATGCTTGTGCGATATCGGCATGTAACGTTGGGCCGAGTAGTATGATCATCGTCGCACTATAGACAACCGTTGTCTCACGATCAGAGACGGTCGATTTACTATATGCGATCATCGTTGATCGGCAGGGTCACGTGCTGAGGTAGGAATGTGTTTACCTGGACAGGGGCAGGAAGACGCCATCACATCACGTGGCACACACGTGATGTGTGGCACGTGACAAGTGGGGGTCACCGAGTCGCCTATGTCATCCATCCCGATGACTCTTGTAGACAGAAATATACACGACCATAGGGGAATCATACGCAGTTGCAATCATCGATTGCCGGCTGTCTCGTTCTCTCTCTGCTAGTAGGAGCCTGTCGAACCATCAATAGCCATAGTACCGGAATACCTTACACAGCCTTCCACTTCCGGGATACATAAAAGTATGCTATCGGACAAGAGGTCTAAATATCCAAATTCCAAGATTTCACTTTAGACTGGTTCATTATCTGGAGTCTTGCTCACCTATTTGCAAATAGGTATGTACTGCAGTGTAAAAAGCTTTGAAAAACACTAAAAGAATTTCTCTACGAACAAGGGAGTCATTATGTAAGTAGCTACTAACAACATAGGTAATAGTGTCTTGCATTTGGCTTGCATGATGTGCCTGTCAATATATCCTGATTCATGGGCAGAGCAGCATCACAACAGGGGCCGGTTGGGGCGTTGACAGTGCTCCTGTGTTCCAACAAGCAGTAAAAATCTCGTGGGAAAATGCTCTAAGTACATGAGTGCTGAGAAACAAGAGGAAGGGGTCGACAACGGATGACAAGTCAGCATACTTGGGCAAATGAGTACTTGGCGAGTATAAGGTCGGCCAATACTCTACTCGCCGTACCCTTCCCATCTGTGTACCCTTGTTGAACGAATGAAACGTCCGAAACCGCAGTGCTATGATTGACTGAACTCTTGATTATCTATCTAGAGCAGGATTCCTGCTCGATATATATACACCAACGGTCGTGGATATCGTCGATGCGATATCGGCGGAAAACTCTGCTAGTCGTATGGTAGTTGTCCCACTGTGACCGCCATCGTCTCACTACGAGCGACGGTGATATCGCTATAGACGGGCCGCACCGGGTCACGTGCTGAGTGGTCTTGGCATCTGCGTTCAACAACCCTTGTGAGTACCGGTACTCACGTTCGAGATCACGTGATACCCGAAGTAACTAAAAGGGAAAGTTAACCGAAGAATTGTTACTACTGTGCGGCATCGCTTATCCCCAAACGACTCGCCCCAATCTCTGTTGATTTTCGATTTCACAACTCCCAAGAGTCGTGAAATCGATTAGGAGAATCGTCCCAATACGAGCTGCGTTGAGATGCTTCCTAATCTAACTGTCCAGGTCGTGTTCAATATCTGCATTAATTGTATCACCATCAAGACACCCTGGATCATGAATAAGGCCAATGCCCTACGGCTAGACCTAATTATATGCCTCTTCATGCAGCCATCTACCGATACGCTCAATCAGATCAATATTTCTGGTTGTGAGCCGTACAAGGTGCGGCGAAAAGTTGATTGCATATACACGTGACTGTGGAGAGAAATTGACCAATCACAGCGCTAGAATTAAGGCGAGCACTCGAGAGTTTAGAATGATCGCGAGTAGAGTACTCGCCTGGGTGCTCAGAGTGAGTACTCGTAACTCACATGAGAAATCATTATACTCTACTCGTTTGCCCATGTATGCAAGTCAGAATCAGATGAAAAGGAAGATGAGAGTGCTATGGCTTTTCTGAAGCCTTTCAGTGCTAGCAGGAGTAGATACTCTTGTTGTCACGATGTTTATCCGTGACACACACATGTGTGTTTGGAACGCCTGAATCTTGCCTGTAATTGGCAAGATCCCTGTCTTGTTAGGGTTTGGGGTTCCCCAGCCTACTGGCATTCCAGGGCGTGACACTTGTCTACCACGTCTATCCTCGGCTGTCGTGTTCTAAGTGGAGAAAATTCTAGTTTTATTACACTATAGCGTGGTCGCGCACTATATCGTACCCTCACGTCACTCTGGGACCCTTTCACTCCTTGTTGCCCCCACGGTATGGCTTCCCGTAAACAGACCTCATACACAGCTGGAAGTGTTACGGCGGTACAAACTCTTGAAGGGATCGCTCAAATGTATGCCTGTCCACAGCCGAGTCCAGAAGTTTCTTTCGTATTCATTATAATGCTTAAGGCTATGAGATCAAGCTGTGACTGTCTGAGAGTGTTTAATATTTGTTGGAGTTGGCCAATCAGACGACCAGGACGAGAACTACATCCACTCCTGACCTCTCATTGGCTGAGTAACTTAATCCTCAACTCTTGTTTGCAACTCGACAAATCGGGTACTGCTTCTACGCACTGTTCGAACTTCGTCACCGGCGTCGACGATACAACAAGCGAGCTCAACGTCAGCCACTACATACGATCTATCAAGAGGGGGTGTCATTAAATTGTCACTAAACCCAATTTGGTAGGTGATAAGACCCCAAGACGCCGTCGTTTCGGCCTTGGATCTATCAGGCGTCATCTCGCAGAGTGCGTTAGATAGATATACGGCGCTGCGCGCTCTACTCTTCCATATCAAGCAATATGTTCAATTCTGCACTCATCTGATAGTGAATCATCAATCGCGATTCCCTCCTGCGCAAGCAGGTGGGGCAGAGTCCCGAGCTACATCGCTCATCCCCATACGACTCGCCCCTTGACACGATCGTACCAAATATCAGCCCCATACAACAAGGTTTGCCGCTTACAGCAGCTCGATATAGCAATTACCACCAATCTATCACGAGAAAGCTGAGTTCTGCTGATGATGACAAGAGATAGAGAGCCAAATATCGACGACAACGCCGATATCAAGTGGTTTGTGTAAGCAGCTCACATACGGTTATATAATAAACCGCCGTCGAGTTCCCTCTCGATGTGGACAATCAGAGAGAGCAATTTGACTCCCGTGTCTCCACTTTTCTGCTTTCAACAATTTTTCAGGTCCGCGTGTGATTGTCAAGCTACCGCTACAGGTTGTAGTAGTAGATGCATATGCCAAGAGCCAAGACCTCCCAACATCGTGCCAAGTGAGCAAGTTTCCTGCCTTGGCAATCGAAGTCGAGACTTCTTCCTGCTGGCTCCCTGTCAACTCCTTCGCTGGAAAAGGTGTGACAAGGAATGTGGGTGATGGGGAGCAGAGGTTGTGGCGCCCTTTGGCTGCCCCCAGCTGCTTCTGGGTTAGCTAGACTAGACGAGCGAAATAATTGATTGGTTTGCTATGTTATGCCTGTATTGCTTGTATTGCTTGCATTGCTTTGCAGGTTGCATCTATGTTTTGTCCCTTGGGGTGTTTAAAAGCCGGGCCCCCAGGATCTTCTCCTCGATTTGCAGATAGTTTTCTACTGCTACTGTGTTTTTTCTTTGATTTTGCTCTATGTGGCATTGAACTTGGGTTGAAGAATAAGTAACAAGCCGCTTTTCCCACCCTGTTCCCCTAGTCCCCTCAGTCTTCCGTCAGTATGCGGTCTCAGTTTGTGGGGGTCACTCTGTTCCTCTCCATCGTTGTCCAGGCACACTTTGAGCTGATCTACCCTTACTCGCGAGGGGATTCCTTTCTCCCGCCTGCCTCGCAATACATCTATCCATGTAAGCATTCGGGACATTTCGGAAAATCCTCGAATCGATTTCCACTGACCCTCACCTTAGGTGCCAACATCAATCAATCCGCTGCCATTGATGCTAACCGGACCTTATGGCCACTCGACGGAGGATCCTTGGAAATCAAGTTTCATCACCCTTACACTTACGTCTGGATAAATATTGGCCTCGGCGAAGTCATCGCTGCATTCAATTACACATTGACACAACAGCCACTCAACGAGACTGGGAATGGAACGATTTGTATTCCCAAATTCAAGCTGCCCGAGGAAGTGACAAGTGTGATCACGAACGGGACAGATGCAAGCTTGCAGGTGGTTACTGTTGGTGATGGCGGGACGGCTCTGTACAATGTAAGTCTATCTTTTTTAGCTTGGATGGAAAGGCCGTCTCGCACCACCCCTTATTGTTCTTCAGTCTGCTGACTCTCCTATTCAGTGCGCTGACATCACATTCTCCTCCAACGCCACCATCCTCTCAGGTGATCACTGCATCAACAGCACAGGGTTGACTCTTGAGCCATTACTTCAGCAAGAGAATGGTACCTTAGTAGGTGCTGCGTCTTCATCGACTTCAGCTGGGGAATCTTCAACTAGTTCAGCTGGAGCAAGTGCCAATACGGGGGGAGCAAATCTAGCCAGCGAGATAGGCCATGCACCAGTGATTGCTGCCATACTGGGGCTGGTGGGAATTGCGCTGCTGTAGATACGCCAGTGGGGTTACCAGAAAGGCCCTGCACCGTCGCTGCCTTGCTGATTAATTCTTCGATGGACAGATCGAAAGGGAGTGGTTGGTTGTCTCATTTGCTCATTGGCTCAGAGCAGCTCATGATACAGTATTAGAGCGTTTTCCAAGCGCAGGGGTTCCCTGACTGGTAAATCTGGTTTACCACCCATAAGTCTCCGTATGCAAGAAAATCCCCTGTGCTCCTGTGCCTTTATGCACCGCACGCTCGTCAGATAGCTTGGCTACATAATTCCGAACGTCAATCATGAGTTCACTGCTACCACAAGCGAGGATTGCAGTCTCTCCTTGGCTTTCTATGACTGTCGGATAGATGAGGGATTCCCATGATGAGGGGCGGCCATGACATACAGGTAATGCTGCTGTTACCTGAGATAGAGTATCCTGGCCTGTGTGTTTCGACGAGGGCTGAGCCAAATCTTCGGATTCGTTAGACATCTCGACAGCGTCAATCTTCTCTTTACCAGAGACAATCGCTGGGTTCTCCATGTCGGCAGTCAGGAGATTGTCAGCTGAGGATTCCTTCTCAATTTCGCTGGAGCCGGACCCGGAGCTAGAGCTGGATAGGCGAGCAACATGCTTCAGTTCGCGGAGTCTACCAGTGACGTACAGTTGTCCGCCAAATGCTATGTTAGCTTCCTTTGCGGACTTCAGGGCAGCGACGAGACGCTCATGAAACCAATCAAGTTGTTCGTCGTGTCGCACAATCCAATAAAGCTGTATTCTCTGTACAAAGCATGGGTTACCGATGGCATGCTCTAGGACAGGTAAAGCAAAGGACGCTCCTGTCGAAGAGGCAATCAGAATGAGGGAGTTACATCGCTCAACAGTAGCCAGCGGGGTCGAACCAAAAGGTTTGCTGGCGAATGCTCGCGTACGTAGTGTTCCAGCTCGATTAACCTTGGACAGGAGTCGTTTCGTAAATCCTGAGTGAGACTTGAGGTAGACATCGAGGAAGCGAGGAGATTTTCTTTCGCTCTTGGCAGACGGTGCTTTCGTGGCAATGGTGAATGGGTGAGACTCCCAGAACCCACAAGCAGGCAAAGAGATTAAGATGTGCTGTCCAGCATTCCAGGAGAAGTTGACATTGTGAATTCGCATATGCAAATAGCCCTGACATGGCTCTGATACCTCCGCGTCAAATCCCAACCATGGGGTATTGGGAGCTTCCTGTGATCTTGGATTGGGCCATTTCACATTATGTGCAATCATCCACAGTGTCCGTGCACCTCGATCAAACGCGACGAAGCCGATGGACATCCAAATGTTGTATCGTGCATCGGACGGAACATGCACGTACAGCAGCCAGAGTAGCACCCCAGCAGATGCCAGATGCTGAATCACCCACACCTCATAGCCCAGGTTCCTCATGAATCCAAAAGATGTCAAGACGCTCCATCCCAATACTGCCCATGCACCGAAACCATACTTGACCATGGGCATGAGTTCCAACTCGAGCTTCACGAAATCAGCGATAGACCACTCCGTGAAGAAATATGACCAATGGACAATTGCAGTCAGGAACATGGTTCTAGCGACCCAGCGATGCAGCCAATTTAGCCGTTCATACGATACACCAGTCAGGACGCTGATAATGCTGAATTTTCCTGCCAGGCAGTAGATCAATGGTAGCTGGGTGACTGTAACCCAGGCCGCTCGAAAGGCGACCTTTTCCCATTTGTAGCCATACATGGGAGAGGATTTTGTGAGAATGACATTTGTCCATAGCATTGTCAGAACCATGAGCCAGTATGCTACCAGGATCAAGCAATTCCCAAGCGGTGGCAAGCTGAAGTGACGAGCAAAGTGGCCCTTGAACGGCTTGAATTGCGGATAAGTCGTCTCCCGACATATGGCGGTGGCTGTCTCATAGGTTTGGGCGAGGAAAGAGGCTGGTCGTGACGGCACTGATGATCGATCAACCCCTTTCCGCT
Organism: Chaetothyriales sp. CBS 134916; assembly: GCA_003709845.1. Taxonomy (NCBI): domain Eukaryota; kingdom Fungi; phylum Ascomycota; class Eurotiomycetes; order Chaetothyriales; family Domatiomycetaceae; genus Domatiomyces; species Domatiomyces globalis. Next base: position 42,191 of record QQXO01000019.1, on the reverse strand, counting down.
TTGCCAGTATGGTTCGAAAATAATCAGAGACTCTGGTGACGATCTTTAATGCAACGATGCTGGCAATGACATACCAGAAACTCCGGGCTATGTGCGTGTTAGTCGCTTTAAAGAGGCCATTGCTGCCCATATCCATTCCCCCCATACCACTCATGTCTTGCATGCCTTGCATGTCCATTTTGGCGTCTGAGAGATGTGAAATTTAACACGATTACGAAATCAAGAAGTCGTTTAGTTTGTGATCGAGGTGCTAATTTACAACTAAACTTGCTCAGCGCTTGGCATGCGCGCCTAAGATAAACAGGGTTAGCTCAGGCCTAGATTGAGCAAGTTTTCGTAAGATCTGATTGGCCGCTTTGTTGACGTCAAATCTTCAAACGGGAACATGTTCGAATAATAGATGCATGACCCTGGCGTGCGATGCTTGCTCTGGCTATTATTATAATCAGAAGCCAAACAGCCAAGCACTTAACTCAGCTTTCCCCCCTACGACTAACGAAGTACAAGCTTCGATAACTAACACCGTCCGTCCATGAGCACGTTCGGTTGAGTAAAGACATTAGAATCAGTCATCAGCAAGATGCTCTCCTTCACCTATCTGGGCCTGGTCCTCCTTCAACTGTCTTCGGCTCATTTCATCCTCAAATACCCACCATCACTAGGCTTCGATGACGATCTCGAGGGCAACGCACCATGTGGCGGCGAGGACGTCAAGTTCGCTGACAATGACACCAATATCCAAGTGGGAGGCTTCTCTGTGTCGATATTGAGCACGCACCCGCAAGGTCAGTGGCTGTTCAGGGCAACCCTTGATCAGCAAGCCCCATTCAACTGGACTAACCTCCTTCCTGTTGTCGACGAGGTCGGCCTCGGTGACTTCTGCCCGACTGGTCTGGCTGTTCCTCAGGAATTTGTAGGCCAAAAGGGCCTGATTCAAGTCATCCAAGATGCGGTTGATGGCAAGCTCTATCAGGTAGGCAAATGCCTTTCTTTTCTCTACTTTTGCACTGCTAAGTTGTTTCAACAGTGTGCAGCAGTCAACTTTGTCTCTGGTGTCAACTCAACTGTCGGCTCGTCATGCACCAACGCCACGGGTCTGACCACGACGATTACAAACCAGCAGAACTTTACCTCCGAAAGTGCCTCGTCTTCTAGCACAGCTAGTGGGACTGCCTCAGCCACATCCTCGGCAGCAGCAGCAACATCGTCGGGTGCAGCCGTCATGCATCCGGCCTCACAGAGCCTGCTTGCTATCGTTCTGGCGCTGCCTCTTGGTTTGCTAGCCATTTAATCCGAGTCAAGGGGCCGGGTCTGGAAAGGGCAGATGAACTACCAGAAATATATTTTTGCATTACTGATGGCGCGCAGCAAAAGCTTTCTGAGCGTACTTCAAGAGACCGTCAAAAACAGAGTGAAGTTGCGAGATAAGGTTTTCTTCAATAGTAAACTTGGCCCTGTACTTTGATCTTTGATTCTGTCCGAGTTCACGAATGTTCCCCCTGCTTGCAACAATTCGATTTTTTACCGACTGTTCGTGCTGAATGATATGCATCCCAAACTTTGATCGAAGGTGCGTATATGTGCAACCGCAGTTTCGGTTAGTCGTGCTCAGTTCTCAAATGTAGTCTGAAATCGAGACTTCTGGAGCTTAAGGTTCAAACTCGCCTGGTAAACTCTCGTCAACTTTGCTAAAAAAAAAGCTTCGAATTGTCCCTCAGGGTCTCCCTAATGAGATGATGTGTAGGCACACCACCATCCTGTGATGTTGCATCCAAAATGGGGAGGGATATAGAGAGCCTAGGGACCGGAAAATTGCGTTTGGCCTAGCCGTCGTCTTACTCTCAAGCTTCCAGCCTGGTTAGGCGCTTCCGAGTGTATTCATCCACATGCTCACACAGAAGTACTTCTGCTTCACTTGAGAGATGGGGCCTTTGCGCTGCTGGATATGGTCCAGACCAGCGTTGGGGTTAAACCAAACGCTCTGGCTCAGAACCAATGAGTACTGTTGCCGATAACGTAGAGGCACTCGGAGGTATTGAATGTTCCGCGTGCCCAAGATATGGTTTCTCGGTCCGATCATATCCCTTGACCATCAGGCCTGCCCCACAGCTTCACAGTTCTATCGTGTCCACTGCTGGCAATCCACTTTGCATCGTGACTGACATCAACACTCAGCACGTTACCTGAGTGACCACTTAGCTGTTTGGCCAAGGACCAGTCATCAGCTGAGTATATGTTGACATTTTTGTCGAAGCCGCTAGAAACGAAGAAGGTACCTGCTTTCATGGGTGCTTGATCATGCTTGACCCCATTTCCCATGTGCTGGTCCGTCGTCGATGAGATATCAGCATCGGCTCCCTTGAACCAACGAAGGTCTGAAACACTTTCGTTGTGTGCACCCAGCCCGCCTACGCCGCGAACTTGTCTGATATCCCAGCACTTGACCCAGCCATCGCCTGAGCCAGAGAGAACGCGGTAGCCATCCACGCTCCAATCCATGCTGTAGATTTCTCGGATATGACCATCGAGAATCATGACTGTTCTGCCGGTTCGAAGATCCCATATTCGGCCAATGCTATCGAAGCCACCGCTTGCAAGCAGCGAGCCATCGGTGTTAAAGCTGACTGCAAAGACGGCGCGGGAATGACCCTCCTGGAGTAGTAGTTCTGTCGTCGTCTCGATATCCCACAGTCGCCAGGTTGTGTCGAATGAGGCAGATGCGAGATATTGGCCGCTTGGATGGAACTCGACTCTACACACTCGGTCGGTGTGACCTTCAAGTGTCGAGAGAGGGGTGTCCTGATCAAGAGACCAAAGATGGATTTGATTCGCTCCACCCTGGCCACCAGCGCTGGAAGCAAGATTGACTGCACCTTGAGACACAGTTGACGAAGCGAGTGTGGCACCTGGATACCAAGCAATACCACCAACGATACCGGTGTGTCCGCGTAATGTCCGTCTCTCGTCCAGATTTGGCACATCGAGAAGCTTAATGCCACCGCCCCAGCTTCCTGTTGCGACCAATTCGCCATTTGGAGCAAATCGTGTAATGCCGACAGGCCGCTCAGCTGCAATCTGAGAGCCAAAGAGTTCAAATCCTTGCAATTTCTCTTTTATGGCTTTTCGATGCTTGACGTGCGTACGGAGGGGAATGGTGCTTTCTCGTCTCTGTCGTAATATCCTGGCCTGTGCTCTTGGAAGCGAATACCGTGCAATTTTCCTCCGGGCGACTAGTAGCTCTGGGAGACCTTCTGTGTAGAATTCCTCCTCTTGGTCAGGCTGACCAGCCGCATCCGCCATCTGCACATCGATAATAGCATCTTCTCCCTGCTCCTCGACCTGGTCCATCAGCAGTTCGCGTAAACGGTCTCTTCGATCTGCCGGCCCCTCGCCAAAGAGGGTGATTGGCTCGCCCATTTCACGTAGTCTTGCTCGAACCTTGCCATCGTCCGTCGGGACCGCGATCTGGGCCGCTCGTCGTTTGCGGTCAAATTGGGAGAGGATGGCCGAGGCGCGCTCAGGCGCAATGCCAGTACCTCCAGAGGGAAGATCATAGTTCCGGTCGATTGCTGGAACATCATTAGTCAAAGGTGGTGGTGTAGGAGGAGGGACATGTTGTACGTATGCTGGTCAAGTCCACGCCTCCCTGCTGAGCCTATCTCCCACCATTCCTGTTAGTATGTCTGAGGATGCGTGGGTGTCGCGTGGATAGGACGATCCAGAAGCCTTGAGGACAGCGGTGAACGAAAGTTCTCAGCGGCATGGAAAGAATCTTACCTGGGACCCCTCTTCTACATATGCCCGCCGTGCTGGATGCATCTTGCTCTGCGGCGGATGCAGCTTGCCATGCCCTTGATGGAATTCTTCCAAGATGTGGCATGGTTTACACCTGCCAGTCAGGCAGAGGTCTTGGCGGTACTCCTCATATATTACTCATCTGCACCACGGTTTACACCTGCCAGGCAGGCAGAGATCTTGGCCGTATCTCGTTCATATATTACTCATCTGCAGCTCTTAGCTAGATTGATTATCAAGTACATGCACAAATCATCTCTTTCTCCGTTTTGCTAGCCTTTTCAGGTCATACGACCCTCAGAAGATGCCTTGTTTCGAGGCGGGGACAATATCCGTAATGCCTTGGCGCCAAGCCTACTAGTTGATCTGATCTGATCTACTACCTTAATCTCTATAATTACTATTGCGCCTGTACTGTACTGGAACCAGAATGATGAAGAGCGGCCAATTACCACGCGAAACATTTCTGCCGACATTACGTCAACCAGTTCACAGTATTAAAACCGTCGATCCACCACAAATCTTGCGTCGTATGTTTCTGAATTGCAACCGAGGTAATGGATCCAGTTTGGCATTTTGACAGCAGCGCAGAGAGCCAAAAGAGAACTAAAAAGATTTCAAGGCATTAACGTAGCAGGGTGTCTAAGCCATATACAAGAAACATACAGATAACTTAGGCAAGCGACACATCTGTGTATTATTGCAGAGCGTAGCGGGGAGTAAACATGTCAAACTGCATTATGTGCCCCTAAATCCCACCGTAGCACCCGTGTCCCGTAAACCAACACCTCATGAGACACGCGGCCTAAACTGCATTCTCTATGCCTCCGACACGTCCTTGAGAGCATCGCTCCCCTCACAATGGCGGACAACAATGAGCCCGGCAGTCTTAACTGGCGCCTGTCAGCTCACCCTATCACGCTGCTGACCTATTTGGGCTTCCGGGTTGGTATGCTGTCTATCATCCCTATTACTCGCCGAGGCACCAACCACTAACCACCGTGCTCTCTAGGCGCGCTTCTTATGTACCTCTTTGGCGTGTTGTTCATCCGCAACTTTGTTCTCGTCTTCATCATTACGCTCCTGCTCCTAAGCATCGACTTTTACTACGCCAAGAACATCGCCGGGCGACGGCTGGTCGGACTGCGGTGGTGGAATGAAGTGAACACATCCACGGGCGAAAGCACTTGGGTCTTTGAGAGCCCGCCCGATGGTAGAGTACCTAATGCAACCGACAAGCGGTTCTTCTGGCTGGCCATGTACCTGGTGCCTGTGCTGTGGGTCGGGTTGGCAGTGTTGGCCCTTGTCAGACTACAGAAGGTGATTTGGTTGGTGACGAATGGTGAGTCCCTACGCACGCGCACCTGCACGCTCATGCATGGACATCGATATACCTTGAATTCGAGGGATGAGAGGCGTCATTTGGATGGAAAACTGATGGACTAATCATTGAGGACACAGTCATCGCCCTCATCCTTACCGTTACAAACACTCTCGCCTTCTCTCGCTGTGACAAGTTTAGCCAGGCGTCGAGAATTGCAGGTAGCGCCTTCTACGGCTCTGGAGTTGCACGTACTCTGGCGGGCAACATGGTCGGCAGGTTTTTTAAGTAGCACTACGAGACCTACGGCAATAGGGGAAACAACAGTGTCCTGCACGGCGGCATCAGCCAGACACGTCGGGGAAAGGGGCTGGATTCAGGCTCGTATCTCCAATTAAACAGAGAGGGCGGCACAAAATACGGCGGCTTTGTTGGTTCTCAGCGGCCGGAAGCTGATAATGGATGAGCCTCGGCTTCGCGGGTCTATGCAGGGCAACGAAGGAGAGACTGGCATGACACAACCAAAGCGAGGGACGTTTCAAGCCTGACCCTACTTTCAGTCGTTCATACACAGGCACCAACATCCTCCCAAAAGTGCAGGTTGATTTTGCGGTTCAAAGCAAAGCTCTCGAGCAAGAAATCTTCCTGGAGCAGTGTCATAGTAACACTCTTTTTGGAAATGGCAAGGGGATGCTATCGATCGGCCTGTCTAACCCTGTAGTCTGTACTATCACTTCGACTTCCACCATCACCATATCGTCGTCATCAAATTGCAATAAACAACGTTTGCAATCCGCACCTTTACTGTCTATCTCTCACAGTGCTCCATCCCTCGTCCTCAGTACTTATCCTTCAGCCCCTTCTCTACCTCGACCACCTGTGCCAATATGCCCTTCCACCTGCTTTCCTGCTCCTTGCTCGGCCTCGCCAATGGCCGTCTGGCAAAGCCGCCATACCCAAATGCCGTCTCCAGCCCACTCTTAGTACCGACCACCCCGCCCGTAATCACCCCCCAATCGCCGCCTGCCACGATGGCTTGCAGCTTCTGCGCCTCCTCCACTTTGCCCTCCTTGTACAGATCATACACCCTCACACACGCCCTGGGCACAATATTCCCCAGACCCGTGATAATCCCACTGCCGCCTGCAATCAGCGTTTGCAGTGTGAAATCAGCACTGCCGCCCAGGCACAGCCAGCCACTCCCCTCGTGAGATGGCGTGGCTGCGTCGACCGCGGCCGCGATGCGTGCCAGCTTGCCCGTGTTGCCGCATGTGAGCTTGCAGCCCACGATGTTGGGGTGCTTGGCCAGCTCGATGATGGCGTCGCTGTCGAGGTCAACCCCGGCCACCGCGGCCGGGTAGTTGTAGATGACGATGCCGACGGGGCTCGCCGTCGCCACGTCCTTAAAGTACTGCAGTATGTCCGACCGTGAGTACGCGGATTTGTAGTATGATGGCGGCAGCACGAGGGCGTAGTCCCCTCCGCTCGCCTTCGCCTCGCGGCACAGTTGGATCGTTTCCCGTATCGACTGTGCCGCGCACCCAACAATGATGGGGATGTGTATGAATCCCGCTTCGTCGAGAGCACGTCGCGCTGTCGACGTGATAGCTTTGCGTTCGTCGTGTGACAGGTGGACAGCTTCGCCGTTGGACCCTTGCGTTGTGATCGAGGTCATGCCTGCTTTGGCCAGGCGGACTACATGCTTGGCCGTGCTCTCGAGGTCGACATCTTCGGTGTCAGAGTCGAAGAAGGCAACCATGGGCACATTGATGCCTGGCACAAGATGCCGCGAAGGTGTAGTCCTCTGGCTAGCCATGGTTGCTGGCTAGTTGGTTGGAATGACTCTTCTCTACGGCCACTGAAACACTCTTGTATGACAGGTCAACTACGAAAGTCGAAGTTTGTCGTCGGTTATAACAGATGCTGTTCTATTTCGTCCACCTGGGCCGGAGACAACTAATGCGAAGATTCGCTTACAAGATCAGAAAGAAGCGGGGTGACTGTCGTGGGGGGTTTTCAAATCAATACCGCTCAGTCCATGTCGCCGTCAGATTTGGATCTTGGATGGTTGGAGAACCCCCATCTCCATCGACATGTCGTCCGGTTTCGAGGATCTCTGCAGCCGTTTGGAAGCGCGCGGCCCATGAATGAAGTAAACATCCGTTTGGACGCACAGCTCGTCCACCATGCAGGATGGGGTGGGGACCCCCACACGCAGAGGCACCCCACTTCGGGATAACTTTGGGCGAGGTGCATTATTAATTCCGCTGTTCTCGCCGCTGTAGCAGCTTTGCAATTGGCATGTCGTCTTCATCATAGAACTCGATATCCTCTTCGACCCCGTAGTCCCTAAGACGGTTACCGCCCGAGTCTTGCCAGCCTTCTTCGCCACTCAAGTCGGTAGCATCATCATCGAGGTATTCATTCTCCACCCGCTGCTCTGTCTCCAGGTCAAACCGATGGTGGAAGGGCTTTCGTCGTTGAGGGCCATTTGTACGCACTCGGCGCGCTAGGTCTGCGGCTTGTCGTTGCTTGAAGGCCTCAATCTCCGCTTCAGCAGTCAGATATTCGTGATACGTGAACGCGTCTTTCGCATCTTGCTCTCGAGGCAACCTGGGCATCCTATCTGGATCAGGAGGCGGCCACGTCTGGCCGGGCTCTTCAAATCCATTCGTTTCAAATGACAAGCCGTCTGTTTTCATTGACGCAGCAAAAGGCCAAAACCAGGCCAGGGTGTTCCATGTTCCCATGCCGTCCCTGATGTTTTGCCAAATGCCAATGTCGTACGGGAACTCGTGATGGCTAATCCACACGCGCATTCCATCGGGGCCATCCAGGGAGCCACCCAGAACTCTGGCCCGCCGCAACAGCTGCCCATGTCGCTCAATCTCCCAGCTCTCAATGGTCGTGACATTTGTAGCCATGGAATAAACTGAACGCAGAAACATGATACCAACCAAGAACAATGTTAAGGAATTAAGAACGGTCAATACGAAGAGATGGGCGAGCTGCCATGCTGATGGTCCCAGATAAGAAGGCACGTGACGATCCTCCCATACCTTGGACGCTCTAATATAGAGGAAATACTGGAGATAGATCATTGACGTGGTTGCGTAGAAGAGGAAGCGGATGAAGTGCGGCCAGGTGTGGTGAGACACACAATTGCTTGTCCATGGACAGTGGTGATCCATCTTGGGTATACATCTACTTGATCAGCATCGACTTCAGCATTATGTTCTACGTACCTTCTGCACACCTTGCAGTGGTGAGACCTCGGTGGTTTGAAAGCAACACATTTCCTGCAGTATCGATATCTGTCCCCATGACCAGACACCTTCTCTGCCGCTTCACTGTTGTCATTCGGCTCCCAGTCCTTTAGTACTCTCCCAGGATCTGTCAGGCATGCCCGTGTGTATGATATCCATAAGCACGCAACAAATATGTTGAACTTCCAGCTTTGGCTTCGTGTAAGTGGACCCGGCTCGATGCGGTTGAAGAGATACTGTGAAGAGTACGAGAGGAATGTAATCAACGAAGAAACGGCGGGTATAGCAATCTTAGCAAGTCTGTCACTATACCTGCATTCGCTTGACATTGTCTTCAGAGCTTTGGGATGTTGTAGGTGTTCTCACTTCTCTCTCTAAAACCAGGGGATGAGTTGTCAGCGAGGAAGCCTGGAGTTTCGGCCCCCATCAAATCTTTAACTTTGGTAAGTTACAGAAATAACTTACCGGTAAGTTACTCGCAAAGAGACTTTGCACCCCCTGCTAAGCTTGCACTGCCAATGTCGTGCACAGTCAATCACATGGGCGATTCAATAGTACCGGTAATCAAGTGGTACTACAGATGGGCGGTGGTGCCTTTCCCCTACTACATCGAAGCCGGCCGCTACCATTGCGCGCCTCTTAACTCTTTGATGCCAATGGCGATGATGCGCTAGCCAGCCGCTAACCCGAGGTAACGGCCACAGAGCAGCCTCGCTGCCTAGCTGCAGCGTTATTTAGTGAAGCAATACCACTCAGTTATCTAACAACTACTTCTCTGTATAAGTCCTACAACGGAACACTAGTTCGATGAAAGGTGTGGATGGATCTTCTTTTGGTGAACCTATATAATTCAGCACAGGACAATAGCCTTAATACGTTGCTAATGTAGCACCTGAGCAAGACGCAAGCGATGTCTCAGCCCCCACGACTGGAATCCGCCTTACACAACCCAACATGGGTTTAATAATGAAGAGAGCCTGGCGCTTATGCGCCCGCGGCATATATTAGAACTGAAGGCCCATTAGATCCCATCAACGAAACGTGATGCACGTCAAACCAGCCTGGGAATAATCCAAAGCCGCATCTAATTCTCTTAGGAGTATTGACGTCTTGACAGAACCAGTCGAATGAGCGTAAGACATGGCGACCTCAACACCGAAGTGTGCCTTGCCTGCTACACCCGAGCTGAAAGCCTCTTCAAGCAGTTGTGACTCTAATTTAACGAGTCCAACAACGCCAACAGTGCCCACGACTTCTTCAAGAAGGCTCCTGACCTCGAGACTTGTCACATCTCCCCACATAGGATATCATGTCCCAATCAAAACAGAGCAGCCAAGTCCATTCGAACTTTGCGATGAACAACCATTCGTCCAATCCCAAGGCTGGCTGTTCCCTTCATTACATTCAGCACTTTTATCGGCCACTTTGAAGGTCGAAGCATGCACGAAGATTGACATCCGATTTGCAGATCCACACACCCCGGAATTCAAGAGCAGCTCCAAGACCGCCAAGCAGCTTATCAAGACATTTCCTATTGGACCTTTAGTGTCGCCTGCTGTTCCTTGCACTACTGGAGTCGTTACCCGCTCAACGGCCAAAGCACTAGTATCTACAAAAACACAACCCAGCGACAAGCCAAACCGCCCTCCTCAAATTGCCCCTGTCTCCTCCAATGCCAAAGAAGCCAACCTAGTCGTAGGACCAGTCTTCAAACCCTTTTGTCCGAAGGTGCATCTCAAGAAGTCAACTTCGACCTTAGTTAGAGAAAACCTTCTCAAGCCGTTGACTAAGACTGAGTTAGAGACTGTGTACTTGTACGTCTACTGGTATCCAGGCAACTTTGGAAAGGTCAAGATTGGCTCAACAAAGAGCGTTAAAGATCGGTTCCGCCAGTGGCAAAAGCAATGCAAACATCCCGTCCAAAACTGCGTTGATCGAGATTTGTTCTTGAAATTATCTGTTGCTCATGCTCGACGCCTGGAGAAACTAATTCATGCTGAACTAAAAGACTACAGAATGGAGGAGCAGCACTGCATCTGCGAGAAGAAGCATAATGAATGGTTCGAGACAACCGAGCAGCATGTCAAGCAGGTAATACAGAAGTGGACAAACTGGATTACCAGCAAGAAGCGGTATGAGAATGTGGTAGGTGGTCGTTTGATCCAGCAGAGTACGAAGGAGAAGGAAATCCGCCAACTGTGCGAGCCGATACCGAGACCAGATGATTTCGTCTATACACCTGAAATGCGTACCAGGTCCAGATCTGAAACAACACGGCTGAGTACGACACGTTCACTTGTTAGGAGAAGCGCAAGACTTCAAGCAAAAGCTCTTGACCCTGATGCCATGTTCGATAAGGACGAGGAGACCACCAGTCGCAAGAAGAGAGATTCCCGAGTTCCAAGGGACAACGACAACATTGCGCTTTCGATGGGATCAGCATTGCCTCAAAAGAGCAGGGTACCTAGTCCTGGAAGAGAAATTCCAAATTCCACTGCAATGGTAAAGGGCCCACAAATCAGAGTGTGGCGTGGCAGGCGTCACTCGATGTAGGAGCCCGAACTTTGTTCGTGTTTGCCAAGAAAAGTATGTGTCCCGCAAACATCGAGTCAGGCCGAACCTCTCTTTCTCTAGATCAGTATGCCTATGTCGGCCAAATCGAGTTATGCCCACTGCTCCGTTAGCTGCGGATATCTGTCGAGCGATCTCATCATCACTCGTTCTCAATGACGCTGCCTCAGTAGTCAAAGAGCTCATTGACAATGCCCTTGATGCACGAGCTAGCATAGTCTCCATTGAGATCTCCTCAAACACATTAGACATCATCCAAGTCAGACACAATGGTGCTGGAGTTGACATAGGAGACCGGCAGCTTTTGTGTAAGTGTGGATGTACTTCCAAGATACGAACGATCGAAGACCTCTCCATCCTTGGTGGCGCCTTCCTAGGATTTCGCGGAGAAGCTCTAGCAAGTATGACTCAGTTGGTAGCTCATTAACGATCACGACCCGCATCGACGGTGTATTATTGGCTCTGCTTTCAAGTACGGACGTGAAGGCAACTTGTTGAGGTAGGCTCCCGTGTTCTCCTTATTTCCCCCTTCCTTTTATGTTTCTGTCTAGCTCGATACTAGTATCTCATCCCGTCGGCACCACCGTTCGTATCCGGGCTTTCTATCACGTATCCTATCTGCAAGGAACTTGCGATCAAAGCGGTCCCGAAGATACTCAACAGTCTTAGGAAACTACTGTACTCGTATGCGCTAGCTCGACCACAGATTCGCTTTGCTCTGAAAGTGTTGAAGAGCAGAGACGGGACGATGAACTATACCTTTGCCCCTTGTCCAATTTCCGCATCAGTTTCTGAGGTCGCAGCGAAGACTGTTGGAAGGTATGTGTCTTCATCATGTAAGGAGCTCGTGGGATGCAAAGCCTTCGATGATGAGTACCCTGCCCAACGTTTCAAACTTCAGGTATTACTGTTGGATCCTTTGTCTGGTATATATTCCCACGCTTATTCTGAGATACACCCTGATACGGTCAGATCTGTATCAAGCTCCTGGCGCAGACCAGTACTTCTCCGTCGATGTGCGGCCGCTCAGCGCGGAAATAGGTATAGTGAGAGAATTCCCCCGACTCTACAAGCAAGATTTGCGCAGTGCCTGCGAGCGATCCGAGGCGAAGTCGTTTCTATCGAAGCCGGATAGTTACGATATCAACATCGAACCTGCCAAAAATGGAGTACTTTTCCTCAAACTGGACGGTCTCACAAGCGAGTTCGAGCAACTAATAACTCGAGCGTATGGCAAACTGGGATCAGACTGGAACGTCATTGAATCCGTCACGATCAAAATAGCAAATCAAAGAGTTGCGACTTCTTTCTACTTGCTCATGGCTCGGAAGCCTACTAGAGATGACCGAGGATCAAACAGGAATAAGTCATATGATCCCACTGGCATACGCTTAGATTTATCCCCCGCTGATTCCTTGCCATCACGGCGACATGAGTTCTCCACTATGCATGTAGCCGACGTCGATGACCTCGGATAGCTGGTGTCACGGCCACGTCGCAGTGAGGTAGAACTAGCAGATATGATTCATGTGTCCACTAGTAATCCATGGACTATGGCAAAGATGAATGTGGTGCTGCACCAAAAAAGTGGGCCGTCGCTATGGAGCCAGGTGTGGTTGGTGTCGAGGATGATCTTGACTTTGACGAATGGTCAGTTACCAAGTCCCGCCACTTCCCCAAGACGGCCATGTGTTTCGTTTCAGAATCCTGTCCCATCTTCACAGGTCATGCGCCGTTGGGGCTCTCGTCAAGAGGAGACTGAAGACACCTTTGTTGTCTGTTGGAATCAGGCCATGGGGGCTAGTCCAGAAGGGGCAAGATCAAGTCAGGAAAAATGAATGCTCTGATTTTCGTATATAGGGGTGACCTCGTGCGGTCTTATATAGATATGAGAACGGATGAAATGGAGAGAACGAGTTCGGCGTCGCTGTTAATGTTCGTGGAGGGTTCGTACACCGACCATCATCATTGTTAGTAAATTGTTACCTAGTTGTAAGCAGACAACAGGGATTGATGAATCCAGTCATCTTATCCAAGAGAAATAGCTGCAAGTTGTCGATTCGTATATTGAGGCATCGTATATTGCGGCTGGCACTCAGCTGTGCAAGGTATCATGGTCGTGGGGGCGGCGATGGGGGATTTGTAGCGCCAATCGGTCTGCTAAATCGGGTATAGTTGTAATAAAATGAGTGATAATGATCTGATTGGCTAGGGGGAAACGAGTGTTGTTGCCATTAGTCGTAATTATCTAGACGTCGAGTCAGGCGTCGATCTGGGCGTCGATTTGGGGAACGATGAAGGGACGATTTAGGAACGATCGAGGGACGATTTAGGCGACGATCGAGAGACAATCGAGAGTCAGTCCAGGGGTCGATTCGGGTGTCGATCCGGGCGTCAATCTGATGAGAGAGTGATATGAAGAAATGGTCGTTCGATATCTATCAGGGCAGACGTCGAGGTATGTCAATTGAAAATAGAGTTCATGGTCACGTGAGGGCTGCTCTCTTGGCCGTGAGTTGTAACGTTACAGGGAATCTAATCTTGGTCCTCTGATTGGCTGTTTCCAACATTGTCTTATCGGATACTCCTGTTGCACAGAAACCATCACTGCTTGACATGTGTGGGTAGAGCAGTCACAAAATGGTAGCCAAATGCCTCCATCAGAGTGAGAAAACAGCGACTTGATCATTCAATCAGGCTGTCAAGCTTCGGCCATTGGACAACACACCTGGAGGCAGGGGCGAGGCTTCTTCCCAGGCAAGATTAGCGACAGTTACCAGCAGTTGAGTGACAAGACGCAGCAAGAACGCCTTGTGGGGCCGCACAGGACACCATTCAAATCTCTTACTAAGAATCTATCGGAGAATCGCATTCGACAAGCCAAAGATACCCTTGCTTCTACTATTGAGGATACACCCGGTCTTCAAAGCACTTTTCCTGCCCAGCGTCCCATGCTTTTAGATGCGACATTAGCTACAACTAGCAGACGAGAACCGGGCGAAATTCTTGATTTCGAAAAAGAGAGGCTCTAGCTATGGCTATGCAATCGAGGCCAGTGGTTCGACCTCGAGAATGTAAGCCGCTACTTGTACCAATTCACACATTCCCTTCTACTAGATCTATCATGAATCAAGATCATCGTTCGTACATGGAGCGCAAGGGGTCATGGAGGACCAGGAGGATTTTGACACCTTGTTTGAGAAGCCGCAGGTGCACGGATCTCATTTCCCCAGCTACCGAAGAACAACCCACACGAAAATCGCTACATTGGGGTACATCAAAACAAAGCCAACGCGCGCGCGCAGGAGACCAACACAACCTTTTCACAAAACTCAGTGAAGTGATCATCCACAAAAGATACCCGAATCCGATCCTCGTGGCTATCTTATTCATCACAACAGGACCCGACAAAGTCATCAAGAAGCAGATAAGGACTGTTCAAAGAGGAAAAGACTAGCGATCAAAAGAATGAGAATAAGATTGCCTCTTGAGTTCATCTCTGCGGGTCTTGCAACATGCCAATTCGTTACAGTGTTGAACTATTTACCACATGTAGAAGACATAAAATTTCAAGCTACGAAGATGGCCGAAGTCGACGAGTATCTGACAACAGGGAGGACCAGTACTCTTACATGGGAAGTAGATGCTTCAGACATCCAGCTATGGCAATATACACTGCATCACCTAATGAAGAAGAAACCAAGCGATTTAGCGAAGTCAGCAAAGGAGGAAGTGCAACATTTGACTTTAATCTGAAAAAGACAATACAGTGTAATGTTGCAGATCCAGCTTTCTGAAACTCAGCACTTCCAAGAGTTGTTGAGATCACTTACAAAGTCATCACATTCACACGAGCCGAGTCCCACCATACGTAGCACAGATATCTCATGAATTCATTGATTATCACATCCACAGTGTATGTGACATCTTCGTTAGCCCTTCCTCACTCACTTGGGCTTTCAGCATCTTCACTGCTTCCCTCGACACTAGCAAATTGACATATGCCCTAAGCACAAGAGTTGCTTTTCAAAGAGGACCGGGATTGAGCTGTCCAGTCGTAACTGTGCAACGTACCACAGTGATAACACAAAAGATGGCCACTGGTTGGGTGCAATTCAGCTGTTGTGGCCCTTATTTCGCTAGCGGCCCCCAATGACTACTCCTGATCGGCGACGTGTTCCTTGATAATTAATAATTACAGGCTTCCAAAAATGATTCCGGTAATGCAGATCATACGGTACCTGTACTCGTATTTCCTAACGCGAGCGCTATAACGGTCCCGGATGTGGCTTACCATAGTACTACTATAAGTACGCAGGACTGTACAGTACTATGCCCCATTCCAGTTAGCTGGTAGTGTTGATCCTTGTAGTGGCAACAAGGGTCCAAGACGCGAATGCAAATCTGAGCACTGACAATTCAAGACAAAGCAGAAACAAAGCTGTTCGATTTCATCATGCACGGCAATTGGTGTTGTCATTGCAAGGGGCGCTGACGCAGATGATGTGCATGGAGCTGGTGCCCCGGTGCTACGACTCTAGCGCAAGTCCAACTAGATTCGTGGGAATGACTATCGGCGACTTGAAGACTTCCTCGGTGGTCAAGTTTCCCTCGAACGCTGACTACAACCAGCCCGTTGGCGACTTTAACCTCATGGGGTGAGTGCATCCGGCTTTGGAGTATGGCACCCAATCTGTTCCTTTCGTGGGGTGAGATGCCCCTTATCAATGAGGAGCGGGTGTAAGTCCGCATGCCGAATCTTATAACAAGGCTGGGAGCATCGCCCGCATTATGTGTTAAGTTGGAGAGACTCACAATGACAGCAGCTGCCTGATCATTTACCTGAAGGGTGATCAGGAAGTATTCTATCTCCGGAACAGTGTCTCAAGCTTTATATCCTGACCTTGCGATTTACCTGGCATGGCTGAGGAAGAAAGTGGTACTGTATGAATGCGATTGGTAACATGATCCCAGTGAAGTTTTTGTACTGCAGCAAGATCATCGATCTCCAAAACAATGTAACCATCCAATGCTTACGAACATGAAATGACCGAGCCATCTGGGAAGACCATTCCAAAACGAGTGATACCTCGCATCAGCGTCCGTTAACGCTATGGAAATGATGCTGTCAGAGATATGATATGTACGATTGCCAACTTGATCGCGATCCATGGCCACTGAACGGATGGGAGTGAAGGTGAGTTCCTTAGCTTGGTTCTCTTCGTGGCGCAGGCCACACATTCCCCGAAAGTATCCAATCACAACCACAACCAATCGATTGATGTTAACCTAGTCAGGCGTCACGACTTGCCCTCCCAGCTCTGAAGGCATCTGCAATGCTGTTCAGCACTTTGACCGCCTTCTCTGCGACCTCCTCTTTAACGAAGATGTGGTCGTGGTAGTAGGCACTGACGGGATTCGAGCTGAGACCTTCATCTGCAAGTGCTGTACTAATGACTTTCATGAATCCTACAGCCTCCAAGCTCGAATGGACATTAAGTGTGATCATCTTGCTTCGATAAGAGTAGTTAAAGCCGTGCTCTTCGGCTCTTCTGAGGGTGGTGACGATTGTCAACCCTTCCTTCTCTCTAAATGTCATCTGCAGGTCTGAACAAGGGATGGGAAGCGGATCTAGTTGCTGCTGTGGTGAGAGAGTAATGAAGACGAATGTCCGATCATCGAGCATGGGGTCCAGGGTGCAGAGTAGCTTTGACAGCGAGAGTTCTCCAGGCATATTGTTAAAAAGACCGAAACGTCAAAGCATGCATAAGGACTCTTTTTCGAACCCTGCAGACGTATCCAAGGTACAAGGTACAAGGTATAGATAGGCCATGCTTCTACGGTAGCACTCACTGCAAACGTGAACACAGATAAGAAGTGAAACTCCGACCCATCCCGGTCCCTGATTCCCTGCAAATGAAAAGTCGTGGCACATGTCACTTATTATTAATATTACACTAGTCCGGAAGATGATTTCCCATGCAGCTGCATCGTGGCACGCGCTCCGAGAGTGTGGGTCTCATGGCCCGAGCTTAAAGTAAGTTACTTTGAAACCAATCGCTTTTTATAGCGACTCTGTAACTGCGAATCCGGTTGTCAAAGAGTCGCAAGGAAAATGATGCAAGGCGCTAGTTCGCACAATGTCTCAGAAAAGAGTGTGTTACGTGTCCTAAAGGACGGCATCTCTGACTATGACATCATACTCTGATACCTTCAAGCTCCTGTCTGTTGTCTGCTTTCTCATTGACCCAAACGCCCACATTCCTCTCTCCGACCGTGAAGACTCCCCAGCCATGTCTATCAATCACCACTGCTCTATGTGTCGGATGTAGAATGTCAGACCAAGTTTCACCAGAACACTGTCTTCCAAGGTTCATTCGTTGACTAGCCGAAGTGCTTCCGATGTTGATCATCGCCGCTAGTCCGGCGCCATTGCTTTGCTGCGCATGACCCAGCCGCGTGAAACCAAGAGTCGTGGCAGAATCACAATAATCCGTCATCTCACCGTATGCATAAAGCTTTCTGGCCATCATCAGTCTCGGCAACAGCGGCTGCGGAGGTTGAGGCCTGTGACCGGATATTCCGTAGAGGTCACCGTAGAAAACACACGGGTAGCCCACATTGGCGCGCAGAAGGATGAGAGCATAACCGAGAGGAACAAACCAGAACGGAATAGGGTCGACCTCATGGTCTCGCTCATAGCGGGCTTGTGTGTCGTGGTTGATAACAAAAGTCCACACACGCATCAGTTAATAATTCGTTTTATTGGTCGAGGGCAGTACTCACCACCGCTTGTGCAGGATAGTGCTTTGCGAGGGTGCCGTGAAAAATTTGCCTAAGATCTGCATCTGGCGCAGACGCAGCAACCTTGGACATATTGCACGCCAATGGCACGTCGAAGAGGGACAGGCGCCCTTCCATCAACTCAATCACGGGTCTCAGAACATTGATATCAGGGCGCCAATACTCCCCAACGTGAAACAGGCGTCGACCTGGGAACTTGGAATCAAGCCGTTGTATCCATTCTTTGAGGAAGTGTTGCGAAAAATGTTTGACCGCATCAAGGCGAAATCCAGACAGCCCTACTTCTTTCACGACCCATTCGCCCCAGGCATGAATGTCATCTCTTACCTCCTGTTGAGAGTAGTCGAGATCATTACCCATGCTGCGATTCGTTAGGCATGTCTTTCTAAGGGCCTTTGCGGGCACTCACAGGTAATCGGAATTCCCAAAGCTATTGTCGACATCAGGCGCCCATCCCGGCTTGCCCGGGCCAACAAACTTGTACAAAGAGTCATTTGTTTTGAGGGCAGCTTCCCAATCTGTTCCACTGAAATGATGCCAGTGGTACCTGAACGTAGAATATTTCCCCTTGCGGCCTGAAAAATCGTATCCGGTCCACACCTCGACTTCGTGTATAGGGCTGATATCCTTTAAGCGGTCTATGGTGGCGCAGTTAGCGTCCAGAGTGATCAGCGGCTAATGCAGGTGCATATTCCTACCATTTTTGTCAACAATTACTGCTAGGCATTTTTCTGTATAGTCGGCGGCTGATTTGTGATTTAGCACAGCGTCCCAAAGCAGCCCGATCTTCACTTTGTTGGCTAAGCGAGCCATGTCGATCAAAGCTTCTTTTGGGCCCCACTTTGTACACTTGCCCCCTTTTTGGTCAAATTCTCCCAGGTCGTAGAGATCGTACACGTCGTACCCGTTGCTACCCTCCCAGCCAGCCTTACAGCCGGGCGGCAGCCACATACGGTCAATTCCAAGCGCTTTCAACTCAGGGATGTTCTGGCCCAGGCGCGCCCAGTGCTGGCCGTCGGCGGGAGCATACCACTCCCATGCCTGAAAGAGTGTTGGGTTTGGCATTGCTGGTAGCAGCTGTGGCATCGGCGGCATCGGCGGCATTGACGGCAAAAATTTCTTGAAGTGCTATCGTGCTAAGAAAGATATCGTCAAGCCAGAATTGCAAATTTTAGTTGACATTGCACAAAATCAGTTTTCAGATAGTGAAAGTCAGCGTTTTTGAAACAAGGCCACATACAAGTAGGTTTTTTAGATAAAGGCTAAATAGCCACGGGTGCCGGAGAATTCACTTGTTTCAGGCGCCGATTCAGCCACTTGGAAAACTGGGGAGCCTATCTTGACTTCATCTTCCGTCACATGTCTCCGAGAAGCGCAGGCCCTTAGAACGTCAATGCACACTGTCAGTGAGCCTTCTCCATTCCACGTGGTGCACTTCAAAGCTGACATGTGTGGATCACTCCTTTCATGCAGCCAGAGCGTCGGGCAGCCTTGTTATGGAAGCCCTTGTTGACTAGACTCCTCTTCAATCTGCGTGTCTGAAATCATCGACTAGGGCTT
This sequence comes from Chaetothyriales sp. CBS 134916, assembly GCA_003709845.1. Taxonomy (NCBI): domain Eukaryota; kingdom Fungi; phylum Ascomycota; class Eurotiomycetes; order Chaetothyriales; family Domatiomycetaceae; genus Domatiomyces; species Domatiomyces globalis. The sequence goes on along the minus strand of QQXO01000019.1, from coordinate 22,874 downwards.
GCGTTGGGATCGATTGGATCCATGTCGCTCCATATCTACCCCTAAAACACAAAGTGCAGATCTATTGACAGGGTGGCCAAGGGCGCGGCCGAAAGATGCCGGTCTGTGGTATGGTGCTACTCGCGCCAGAGTTATGTGGTTCTGTATCAGTGAGCTTAAGCCTGTGCAAGGTCCCATGCAGCCAGTCTGCTTCCGTCTGTTCCCATCCCGGCTAGTTTCATTTTGGCTTGGACACTCATTTGTCTTGTTTGAGTGAGAGCAGCACAGATGCGCCACCGGCAATGTTGACTCGAAGCGTCTATCAATTCTCCGTGAAACGGTACGGTTGCTTTGCAACAATCCCCGAAATCAGTCCAATTCGAAGCGTGGCGTCAGATCTTACAGACTAGGTGCACGATCGCAGATCTGTCCGAATGGCTTCAACCTTGAGCCCAGCGGAGTATTCACCTAATCCTCAGGGGTCCCACAACTGGATGTGTGGATATGAAAGCGGAAGGAGGCGTAGATGGTTTGCGATGATAAAGCCGCCATCTAGACCGCTCCTAGTACAACTCCTCCTCGCGGTCCTCGACATCCTGGCATTTCAGCAACTACTGTGTCAAGATGAGAAGCTGGATTAGCGGAGCAGTGCTGCTGGCAGTACTGGCATGCACTGTCCAAGCCTTACGCTATGAGGCTGAGTTCGTAGGGCACAACCTGAACGAGAACAGGACCGCTTTGGAACCCAAGGATTACTGGGGCCAATGGGACGATCACACATTCATGCCATCACCACGCAACTGGCGCATTCCATTCTACGTCCTTACTATTGACCGTTTTGTTGACGGCGATCCGACCAACAATGAGGCAAATGGGACTGTCTTCGAGCACCAATGGATGTCCAATCAATTTCGCTTTGGTGGCGACACCACCGGTGTATTGAACAACCTCGACTACCTTCAGGGCATGGGCATCAAATCAATCTACTTCACAGGAAGTATGATGCTCAACATGCCTTGGGAATGCGATGGCTACGGACCACTGGACTTCACTCTCTTGGATAAACATCACGGCGACATCCAAGCATGGCGATCTCTGATTGACGAAATACACAAACGCGACATGTATGTCATCTTTGATAACACTGTATCGACAATGGGCAACCTTCTTGCATACGCCGAGCCATACACCAATGCCACAGTTGAATTCACCTTTGACGAGCACGAATACATCTGGGCGGACCCCGAACGACGATATCATGACTTCCAGCCTGGAAATGATTGGGATGCCGCTTGCCAGATGCCCCACATTTGGGAGCAGGATGGGTACCCTGAGACCCAAGCTGTGATGGACGATTTCAAAGGCTGTCGAGACAGCGAATTCGATATGTATGGTGACATCAAAGGAACAGGTGCCTACCCCAGCTACATCAATCAATTGTCTAGATTTGCTTCGGTTCAAGATCGCCTTCGGGAGTGGCGATCCGACGTGCTGGAAAAGATCAAAGTCATGTCATGCATCCAGATTGCTATGCTTGATATCGACGGGTTTCGCATTGACAAAGCAGTACAAGTCAATCTCGACGCGCTGGCTGACTTCTCTACCTATCAAAGAGAATGTGCTCGGCGATTTGGTAAAGAGAACTTTCTCATGGTAGGCGAAGTTGTCTCAGACCCTCGACTGGCTGCCAATTACTTTGGACGAGGTAAAATGCCCGACCAAGCTCTCGAGGATCCTTCCCTAGCTGTCTACACCAACTCAAGTCAAGAAGCTGGCTATATCAGAGACTTCGGCGAGACTGCCCTTGATGGCGCTGCTTTCCATTACGACATTTACGGCTCGCTTACCCGATTCCTCGGTCTTGACGGTCCTTGGGGCTCCCAAGGTGTCGATTGGGTAGAGTTCTGGCACAACTGGCTGAGGGAGCACGATTTTGTCAACGCAAACACAGGCCTTTTTGACCCCCGGCATATGTTTGGTACGACCAATCAAGATGTGTTCCGCTGGCCTGCTCTCGCTAATGGCGCCGAACGTCAACTTCTTGGCATGTTTATCACTACACTTGAGCTGCCCGGCATACCCATGATAATGTTTGGGGAAGAGCAAAAGTATTACACTCTTGAGAATCTTGCCCCCGATTACGTCTACGGGAGAGCTCCAATGGTATCACAGCGCGCATGGCAACTCCATGGCTGTTATAATCTTGGCGAGGAGCTTTATGTTAATATGCCGTTCAACAGTTCTTCATACGGATGCTACGACGATGGCATCAGCTTGGACCGCAGAGATCCATCACATCCCATGCGAAACATCATTAAAAGATTCTTTGAACTTCGTCAGCAATATCCAGTCCTCAATGATGGATTCAATCTGACAACCCTCTCGACCCGCATCTATGACATTTACCTCCCAGGAAGCCAGGGAATGCCTTCTCCTCACGGGATGTGGAGCGTTTACCGAGGTCGAAACACCGAAGCTCAAGATTTTACAGGCGAATCCCACGGAAATCAACCAGTCTGGCTCCTCTTTCATAATGAAAACAGGACAGTTACCTATGATTTTAATTGTGAGAGTCTCAACAGTTCGTCGGCCGACGGCTCCATGATTTCTGCCTTTTCAAGCGGTGTGACTGTCAAAAATCTCTTCTATCCCTACGACACGTATACTTTGAATGCCACGAACTTCACACTTGGCTTAGAAGGCAGTCCCGAGCTCAACGGATGCATTCCTCAGATTACTATGGAGCCTTGGCAATTCAAAGCTTTTGTTCCTGTGGAGGAATGGGAGGAACCGAGACCGGTGATCACTGGAGTAGTCCCGGGACATGACTCGAGAATTACTTCGACGGTCCAGTACGATCAACAAGAGTCCATTCCAATTGAGATCCGCTTCTCGACCGAGATGAACTGCGACTCAGTCATGAATAGTTTTGCCGTACAGTCCGCCACCCAGACAGGTCAAACCGCAGCTTTGAACCTTTCAAGTGTCGTGTGCCAGACAGTTGCTCCTGGAGGGACTCAATTCGTTGCTCAAGCTGCGACCCAATGGATTTTCAAAGCCATGCTCGATAATGTATCGAATGGTGTGCATACCTATACCATTAGCAATGCGACATCCTCCACTGGAGCCACATGGACAAACGCTCGTGATCGATTCATGTTTCGAATTGGGCAACCTGACAATCCCATGGTCTTTCCTGAATCATCGAACTACACTCGCGGCCTGTTGCAAAAGGACTCCGACAAAACACTGTTCGTTATTCCTCGAGCTGCCGGTGCTGACAAGGTGCGTTACTCAACAAATTGGGGGACTAGCTTCAGTAGCTGGGAATCCTACACTGGTGAGAGAATCAACATCCAGATGCAAAGCTGGTCTGGCACAAAAGCACAAGAATGGAAGGGAGAACATGTGATTCTACAGTACTGGAGTGCGGCAACTGGCAGCAGTGACCACGTGCAGCACAGTGATCTTGAATGGAGCGATCGCCCAGCTCGCAGATGGCCCCATGCGTGGGTTGAAGGTGACTTCAATCAATGGGGCTTCGATGGCGGACTAGAAACCCACATGAGCCAAGACGATTTGGGCACGTGGAATTATCATCTTTTCACTGAATGGCCTGCAAATATTACCATCAATGTCTGGGGCATGAACCCCGATGGGCTCCCCGACAAGAGTGCCGCTTATGGCGACCTAGACCGTGACGGTGTCCTTGATCTTGTTTGGCCGAACTCCATTTCACAAAACGTCATCAACATTTCGGCTGTTCCATCGAATGGCTATATCGGATATATTCTGAAAGCTAACGATGGAAACTACTCATACAAGCTGGTTCCACACGGCTCTCAAACCGTCCAAGCCGTTGTTATCGCCTTCCTGTGCTTCGTCCCTATCATCACAGGTGTCGGCGCTGTGTATGCATTCAGGTGCGTCTTCTACAGGGTCAAATTGAACAAGGTCGGCATTCAGCCCAAAAGAAATCGTCTCCAGAAGCTCGGATATCGAAGCGTTGCTTCTCTTGGAGCTCCGCGATCACTGCAGCCGTCAAGGCCTCAATCTGTGGAAGGATCAGCTGTGACTTCCCCTGTCGCGCTGGCTCTCTCCCATCCCCGAACCATCCTTCTTGCCACCTTGGAGTATTTGATTGAGGAATGGGGCATCAAAATCAAGATCGGTGGCCTTGGTGTCATGGCTGCACTTATGGCTAAGCATCTGAAGCACCACCAGCTTGTCTGGGTGATCCCTTGTGTCGGCGGTGTTGACTACCCTTTTGAGCCGGACTCCGAAGCAAGACCCATCATAGTGCAAGTGTCGCAGCAAAGTTTTAAAGTTCAGGTCCACGTGCACGTCATTGAAAACATAACTTACTTTCTGCTTGATGCGCCAGTGTTTCGTCGAAGAACTAAGGCGGAACCTTATCCCCCACGCATGGACGACTTCGAAAGTGCCGTCTACTATTCGACCTGGAACCAATGCATTGCTGAAATCTGCCGACGCGTGCAACCAGACTTGTACCATATCAATGACTTCCATGGAGCTTGTGCGCCACTTTATCTGCTCCCGCAGACAATTCCAGTTTGCGTGTCTTTGCACAATGCCGAATTCCAAGGAATGTGGCCACTCAAGACGTCTGAACAGAGTCGCGACATTGCTCGAATCTTCAACCTTGATCGTTCGATCGTCAGGGAATATGTGCAATTTGGGGAAGTCTTCAATATGCTGCACGCCGCGGCCAGCTACTTGCGCATTCATCAAGATGGCTTCGGGGCTGTCGGGGTCTCGACTAAATATGGGAAGCGATCATTAGCGAGATACCCTATTTTCTGGGGTTTACGCAAGATCGGCGCACTCCCAAATCCTGACCCTTCAGATACAGCCCCTTTCGATGGAGATTTCACTCGTCGAAGCATCATCGTAGACCCGGAGAAAGAACGGCAGCATGCGGCAGACCTCAAGCTAGCCCAGGAATGGGCTGGATTAGAGGTAGACGCCGAAGCAGATTTGTTCGTCTTTGTGGGAAGATGGAGTGTCCAAAAGGGAGTTGACTTGATCGCCGATGTCTTTCCATCAGTCTTAGAGCAGCACCCAAAGACCCAACTTGTGTGTATTGGACCAGTCATTGACCTGTACGGAAGGTTTGCAGCCCTCAAACTCGATAAGCTGATGGCCAAGTATCCCCGACGCGTGTTCTCGAAGCCAGAATTTACCGAACTTCCTCCATATCTCTTCAGCGGAGCAGAGTTTGCCCTGATGCCGTCAAGAGACGAGCCATTTGGTCTGGTTGCTGTTGAGTTCGGTCGCAAGGGTGCTTTGTGCATTGGTGCTCGTGTCGGAGGTCTTGGTAATATGCCAGGTTGGTGGTTCACTGTGGAATCTGTGACATCAAGGCACCTGGTGCATCAATTGAAGTCCGCAATCGACGTTGCTCTCGCATCTGATCGCAAGACAAGGGCGTCCATGCGGGCGTACTCAGCAATTCAGCGATTTCCGGTGGCCAGCTGGGTCGCAGGATTAGAGGCGCTGCAAGTCCGATCAATGGAAATGAGTGTCAAACAAAAGGTCAAGCACGATCCCCTGAAGAAGCTGAAAACAAAGCTCACGGTCAAGGAGACGCTGAGTACTTCAGACAGCGCCTCAGACGAAAGGGTGTCGCGCGTGATGACGTCCAACAATGCGTCAACTTCGGAAGAGGATGTCTCAGTATCCGATTACACTGGTCTGGTCACACCGCCAAATGAACTGGGCTTTGGTGCATTGTCAACAATGTCATCAAGAACGTTCCCACTTGATGACGCAATCACATCCCAAGGCAACTCAACTGTTAATTCACCATTCGCGTCACACGTCCTCACACCCTTGACATGCCGGTCCGAGGTCTCACTAGCTTCAGCGGACACTTCTGCTGAGATCGATGACATCGATGAATTGGAAAGAGGACGGCCGGTAGAGTGGCATGTGAATCGCCACAGTTTCAGTCAGATGCTCGCACAGCCTCCCGCGGCTCGCATTAAAAAGTCGGTGGTGCCGACATTTAGTGATTCCAGAAAGATGTACCAGACAAAGTTCAGCCAAAATCTGCAGGATCTCAATGTCAAGACTTCGGTCACAAGTCTGAGCGTGGAAAGCTTTGTCATGAAATCAGAGAAAGACTGGTACGCAAAATATCACTCGGCTGCTCTCGGGTCTCACCAGTCTGTTCTCTCGCTACCGTATATTTCAACAACGCCAAGGAGTTCAAGCAGGGTCAGCGTGCGTTCGCGAGCGGTACAGCCTTCAGCACCCGAGGAGAAGACCGAGTACGATGAACTGCTGGGCGATGACTACCAGGCACCGCGTGGCTGCCGGAGACTCCTGCAGTACAAAATTGGCGACTGGAATATCTACTGTTTCCTGCTGGCGTTTGGACAAATCATGTGCGCAAGCCCCCACCAGCTGACCCTTTTGATAGGCTCGGTGGGCGACTCATCGATGAAGCTTTATATTCTGTGCGCGATCTACGTGGCTGCATCGTTTGCGTGGTGGATAGTATATCGCACGCACAGGGCCATCTACTGTCTTGCAGGGCCGTTTATCTTTTTCGGTTGCTGCTTCGCTGCCCTGGGATTCAGCATCTGTACACATGACAAGCAATGGATCTTCAACGTGGCTTCGGGGCTCTACACGGCTGGATCAGCGGCGTCGTCGCTATTCTTCTCGCTGAACTTTGGCAGTGAGGGTGGCACCCCGACTGCAATCTGGACATTCCGCGCATGTGCAGTTGCCGGCACGCAACAACTTCTCATCGCATTCATGTGGTACTGGGGGTCTGTTCTGGCTACAACATCAGGCACGGGTGGGCCCTCGTCGGTTACGCTGACAGCAGTTAGCTTCCCGATGATGGCTCTCATGTTCACAGTCGGCGTGCTTCTATTCTTGGGACTGCCAGACTACTACCGCCAACAACCGGGAACGGTACCATCGTTCTACCGCGCTCTCTGCAAAAAGGGAATAGTGCTGTGGTTCTGGTTCATGGTGGCGGTGCAGTGCTATTGGCTGAGCGCTCCGTACAACCGCAACTGGCTGTTTCTGTGGTCGACGAACAACGCGCCTATGTGGGCGATTGCGCTCCTGGTCATCTTCTTCTTTGGTTTCATGTGGGCCGGTATGCTGGTTCTGATCGGCCACTTGTCCCGCGAGGACACCTGGCTGCCGGCCATCTTCGCAGTCGGCCTCGGGGCGCCGCGATGGTGCCAGATGCTGTGGTCGCTGAGCGGGATCGCCTACTACATTCCCTGGGCAGGTCTTACGGGCGGTGCACTGATTAGCCGCGGTATCTGGCTTTGGCTTGGGGTGCTCGATGGCCTGCAGGGCATCGGCTTCGGCATGATCCTGCTCATGACACTGCCCCGTTTCCATATTGCCTTCACCCTCATGGCGGCGCAGACGATCGGCGCCTGCTTCACAATCGTGGCGCGGGCCACATCGCAGGACAAGATCGGCACGAGCGGCGTCTGGCTCAACTTGGCTAACGATTCGCTCCGCTCGTGGAGCTTCTGGGTCGCACTGGCCTTCCAGCTTGTCATTTGTGTTGGCTACTTGAAGTTCTTCCGAAAGGCCCAATTGACGAAACCTTAAGAGAAGAAACAAGAAAAGAGAAGAAAGAAACAAAGCGATTAATAATTAATGTATAAATGCATGGGTGTAATTTGCAAGCAGGATGGAGTATAGGAGATATATTCAGGGCGAGGAATCTTCACTTCGACTTATGGACAGCAACATAGACTAGAGAGAGACGCATTATAGAATCCGTTGTGTGCCTCGAAGGCATAAAACATTCGATCAGATCCGATCATGAATAATAGATGGATGGGTATATGAGATAGACGACCCTAATAGGCTCCAATATGAAACATCGATGATGGACCTACAATTTGATTCTACTGCTAGAAATATTTCTTCCTTATGAACGAGTCAAGTTAAGAATTGTAAGGTAAGGTGGTAGCGGGAGAGGGAATAGGGTGGAAGGGAAGGAAATGGGAGGTTAAGATTGTGTCATGTATCTGTGAAGTCATGCCATCATCACCTTCAGCCGGCAATCTCGACTGGCGGACTGGCCAAGCTATTCGTCTTCTCCTCGGCCTTGTTCACCAGGTCACCATCAGCCTGTTCCAAGAGATGCGGTCGCCAGTCCTTGAGGACCTTGGTCGTCACACTCTTGGTTTGTACATCGGGCCTCGTCCAGAGCTCCTGGACGGTGTCAAGCACTAGTTCACGGACGGGGGGCCGCATCATTAGAAGGTACTTGAAGCCTAGGATACACATGCTCACGCGCTCGGGATCGTCGGCGAGTGTTTTGACCAGGTCGAGAATATCTTTATTGATGGCAGGGATTTCGGACAAAAACCGAATGAGAATGTTCTTGTCCCGGGCATCGAGATAGACTAGCAGGCCGCTGAGGACACGGTACGACCAAGTAGAGTAGTTGGGGAGATGACCCAAAGCCGGGTTGGACTTTAGCCTAATTCGGTCGCAATACCATTCTTCAGTGAGCCACGAGATAGCCAGATTGAGGTGAGCTCGGAAGTCGTCAAGGATATGCTTGTAGAGCCTCTCGCGTATGCGGTTTGCAAAATTAACCTCTTGATGGTTTTCAGGATCTTCCTTTACTGCAACACCATCGCCAACCTGATCATCATACTCTTCAAGACTGGATGAAGGGCGAGTGGCGAGTCGGACCATGATGGTGAACCAGGCATCGCGGTCGTTGGCACTTGCTGCCAAACGATTCAGACCCGACTTCTGCCGGGCAGACAGTTGTTGTGAATTTTCAGAACCTTTGACGAGAGCCTCCATATGGTCGACGGTCTGCATTTGCAGGTCATAGACTTGAGCATCATTCAGCGGCGCTGGTTTGGGCAATTCAAAAGGGCCCAGGTCGATGGCAGGGGCCGAGAGCTCTTCCAGCGCCGTTTCGGCCGCGGTGGCCGAATTGTTTATGCCAAGACCAAACTCGGGGTCATAGTCGTCTTCATCGTCAATGCCGGTCGGCCCGGCCATGGGCACTTCAGGGATTGGGGTCGGGAGGCTGGCCTTGGCAAGATGAACGAGTCGTGCTCTGACGCCATTGACGGCATCTGTCAGGCTCTGCTCGTTGATGTGCTCGAGGAGCAGGACGACCAAGCTGTTGACGAGATGGATGGGCAGTAACTTGACGTCGAATTGTGTCAGCACCTGGTCCGGCGTCAATGTGAACAGCTGTGTCAGTGTGTTCGGCGGAGGAGGCATGGGCGCGAAGCGCGGCGGAGCTGCTGCCAGTCGCTGTCTCTTGGCGTCGGCAAGCGGATCTATAGGTTCAGCGGGCCGTTTGAGGGATGGATTGTCGGAAAAGAAAGTGGCCTTGGATGCCTGTAGATGGACAAGATAGGCGTTGATTTTTTGCTCCATGGGATGGTTGGGCATCGAGCGGATAATGTAGCGGAGCAGCGCTCTCGTAGTCCGCTCCATTGACTTGAAGATGACCACCAGGCGCGGGCTCATAGACTGTGTTGCCTGCCCGAGCGGATTGAAGCTGAGCACCGCGCCAAGGATCTTGTCGGCGATGACTGGGCGGGTGCGGATCAGGATGGCGAGGCAGTTGAGTGTGGAATCGATGATGATGGGATCCCTAGGCGCAGGTCAGCGGGTGTCAGCGCGCCAGTGCCTCTGGTGCCCTTGCTATCTTTGTCTCTTTTGGATGTTTCTTGCACTTACGCCGTCGAGTCTTGGAAGACGCTGAGCAGTCGGTCCAGCAGCCCAGACGCCTCTGCTTCGAGCTGTGACAGGTTCAGCAGCGGATGGCCTCGCGGCACAATGGCGATCGAGGTCTCGTTGAGCTCAGGGCGCTACAGACGGTCAGCCGACTCGGTCGATGGGCCGCGGTCGTGTTCGTCCGGGGGGGGCCAACATACTCGGGGGTCGGCAACGTGGCCGCGCGTTTCCACGTGCACAACCTTCTGGATGAACTTGACGCAGCAGATTCGCACGGCAAAGGGCGCGCTGTCCATCCGCTGCATGATGCTCAGCTTGATCGCCGCCATCTCCTGCCATAAGGCAACCTCATCCGGGTGGGCAATTCTGCGAGAAGGCAGCGTCAGACTGGTTCAGCCAAGAACAGAAGCGGATAAGATTGCGAGGACGCGAGTGCAAGAGGGAGAAGGAGAAGGAGAGGGCATCGACCTAGACATCGGCATTACGTACATGCGTCTGAAGACAAGCGGGTATATGCTAGTGGCTGCCTGCACGACGCTCCGCACGACCGCCACGTCCTCGGCGGCATTGTCGACAAAGCTCTTCAGTACGGGCACCACCTCGGCCGTCATCTGTTCCTTCTGCGCGTGGCCCAGCGCTGGGCTGGCAAAGGCCTCGGCCAGGAAGTCGGCGCCCCAGCGTCGCACCTCGACGGCGGCATTGGGCCCGATGATGGGCAGGATGCCAGGCACCACCTGCACATAGACCTGGGCATCCCTAAGAGCGAGCTTCCGCGCCGCCTCCAGCTGAGCAATCATCTCGGCTGAAGACGTAGCTGAGCCAGCCATGGTAAACAGGGCTGACCAAGGCACCCAAATGCGAGATGCATCTACAAACAAGGCGGGCGAATAGATATCAGAAGTGCCGCTCACTTATAGGACGAGTGCTTATGAAAGAAGGGAGAATAGTTGCTGGGCCGCATTTGAAGCAGAGGGCAAGGCCAGGCGATTGTGGCAGAGACGTAGTACGGTAGTTGTACATGCTCAGATTTAATAAGAAAGCGTCAACTTTATTATGGATGGTTGAAAAGCCGCCAAAATCGCCAAGACTTGTACTAATAAAATAATAAAGTCACTGTGGCTCTGCAAAGGCCACTTCCCCTGGCAATCGGAAGCTGGCACAGTACATCTTCTTTTTTGGTGACACCAGCCGTACGTAGTGCATGTCTACGTCGGCATCGTCAGGCTTGATAACGTGCCCGAGGTTCTCTGTCACTCGCTGGCACACCTCCGTGTGCTCTTCTGCGTCTGTGTCCTTCCTACCCTGGAACAGGTGCACATGGATAAGCGGCAGTCGGCGCTCCGTCGTCGGCGCAAACTCACTCTCGCGGCCGTGATATAGGCCCCGGAATGCATCGAGGAACTCCACCGCTGTGGCCGGCAGATTCATGACAAAGTGGTCGAAGCTGCGCGGCCTTGTCACGGTCTTTGCCCTGGCCCGGGCCCAGGCAAGTGCTTCTCGTCGCTCTGACGCGTCTGCTGTGCGTGAGATTTTGATCTGTGGCTGAAATCTGACCTCGTGCATGTTGTGTCGTATGTCTTCGTTGGCCTGCCGGATGAAGGCTCTCCCATCTGCGCATGACGCTGTCACAAAATCCTCCACCTTGTTCTTCTGGATCGCCCACTGAAGCGCTTCATATGAATCTGGGTTAAGGTCGTTGGCATGCACAAAGATTTTCTTCCTACCCGCAGGAATAGCAAACGGTCCAACCCCAGCCATCACGTCACATACCGCTTCACCTTCGCTGAATTTCTGCACAAGCCGCTCGTGTTCATGGCTCAGTCGAGGATTCCAGTACACCCTGGCAAAGTTGAACTTGAAATGGCATCCCGCCTCGCTGACCTGCACCTCCAAATCGTCCGGACCCGCCAGCACTTCGTAGGGAAATGTCCGGAACACTGATTCTGTGCCTACATCCAACGTTTTGTTAATTACCGTCTTTGTGAGCGGACTCTTATCCATCAACACCTGTCCAATGAGATGCTTGTAGGGAAGATACTGGTTTCTAAGGTTGACATGAGCCACATGCCCGACCTGCGAGAATCCAGCCGGAGTCTCCTTGTCCTCTTCGGGAAACTCAGGCAATGTAGCCTCCAGGATGTTGGAAGCAGACCAGTCATCGTACGTAAGCTCTAGTCCATACTCAAACACGCTTATCTGCCCAGCGTCGACGAGGTGTCGCAATTCTGGCGACCAGTCCGACTGGTCGTTGGCCTTGATTTCAGTGCGAAGTAGGAAGCACTTGCTCCCCGACTTAGACGGATCATCCCGAAGCGACTTAATGCTGGAAATCTGTAGCAAGTCTCCAGATTTAAGTAGATCACTCCTGATCCCATGCGTGTCTTTAATGTTTGAGATACGGGCAGCAGCCAGGGGAACCGTCTTGCGAAAGAACGCCCTATCCAGATGCTGCATTGACCGATTCACAGGCGGCAGAAAAGTCGACGGCAGGTCGGCGGAGTTCATTGTCAGCTTTGCAAAGCGCCTGGCATTCGTACTGAAGCTGCGCCAGAACTTGCAAGCCATGCGCCGGCCGTGAGCGACGTGGGCATCTGTTACAGGCTTCCGTTGGACGTGACAAGAAAAACAACACGAGTCAAAAAATCTGCAATCAAAACTCAAAAATGTGCCACAATAAGTTACATCCCAATCGGGAATGCCAGTCAAGGCAACAGCCATAACACTATCCTCATCGCTGTTCTGTTACGAAAGCTATAATAAGGTTCGAATCATGTCGGCGCTCACATGCACTGTGGATTCCTTCTTCAACATCAGTGGAGAGGAAGCAGATGTCCTATCCAACAACTTTCGGCTTCTTGCAGGTCTCTATCATAAGTTAACTATGCTTGGTCAATTCCCACTAGGCCCCACTTCATCGTGAGGACAAAGTACAGCCTTTGCTTTGTGAATTCCTATAAGCATATCTTTCCCCGTGACGAGCGATCACCAATATCCAAGCACCGCCTTGATATCAATAGGAGCATATTGCGATTTACCGGTAAGCCTCAAGTATGCGATAACAGGTAGACCGATATGGAGACAATGGCAATTATTATCGCATTGAATGGGGGATCTGGTCTTGATGCGAAGCCAGTCACAGACCCATGGCCTTGATTCCCTTCCGAAGGCAAAGCTGCAAAGCCGACAAAGAGTGCATCAACATCACCTTCCCAAGGGTCATGCCTTCAGCAGGTACCGAGTTATGATCGATACAATGTTGCCTACGGTAGTTAGTTCGCCCAGCGAGGCTGATGAGAGAGAGTACAAGTCTGTACTTCGGGGCTGTGAAGGTGGCCAGGGCTGAGCCTGGAGCTATGTCTAACACAGCGATGAGATGCGTTTGTACAGTACGAATACGGAATGCCAACGCATGTGGGCGATTGTTGTGTGAGAATATCCATATTAGCAGCATCGGCTGCCATTTCCGTGGCTATCTCTTTATGGAGGAGCGGCTGACAACCGTTCAGCTCTAAAATTACGCAGCAGAAGTTTCTACCGCTGCAAAGTTCTCAAGTTCACCCGCAATGCATACCCCAAGCAGCTTAGCCTGGTCAGGTGAAGACGGCTGACCTGACTAACTAGACAACAAAATGGCCTTCCTTGGGAACCAGGCCCATCCAATCAGCAGAGTGTCCCCGCTCGCAGTGCTGGCCCAAAATCGTAGGTACTGCGAAACAACAAGGCCTCCTGTTTTAAATCATCAACCTGCACCTATTCACTGCCATTCCTCATATCGACCGTCGACCTAAAGAGGCGTCAAGCCTTAGTGCTATGATGCCGTTTCCGAAGTTCAACAAGGATGGCTATGCTGATCAGGGAGGCTGTGGCTACGCTCAGGGACATATATACCCTGAGACAGCCCATCAACACTCCAAATCTCTCCATCGCAGTGCTAGGCACATAACCGACAAATAACAACAGCGCCAACAACAACAATCCTTCAAATTTGTTAACCAAGATGACCTCGCCAGCACTCTCCAGACTGCTTGCTAGAGGTATATTCAGTGACTCCAACAATACATGTCTCTCCTTCGCTGAAGCTACAGCTGCTCAACCGCTGACCGGCACTTTGTACTTTCACCAATTGATGTGGTACATCTCAGCGGGCTGCGCTGTCTTTGCGTGTATTGTTGGTCTCGGCCTCGCTACCGCACACATCTTCCGCTACCGCGAACCACACGTTCAACGACAACTCATCCGAATCCTCTGGACTCCACCCGTCTTTGGTGTCTTCTCCTTCCTGGCCGTGTACAGCTACCACATCAGCGGATATATGGTCCCCATCGCAGAATTGTACGAGATGTTCGCACTCGTGTCTGTGTACCTCCTCTTCCTCTGGCATCTCAGCCACACGACCAATCTCGACGGCCAAATCCGCACCGTCATCTCCATCAACGCAAACTTTGGCTTCCCCATGTTTCGCCGAACGTACCTGGTCGTAATGCAAGTGATTCCCATACGCATCATCACCACCGTCGCCGCATGGATTCTGACTGCAGCGACCTGCACAAACAGTGCCGCCAACAAGCACGGCCATACAATAATCGACGTTATTAACGGCGCCTCGGCCACTTTTGCCCTCCTGTCGCTGGTCCGCTTCCTCTTCATGTTCAAGCACCAGCTGCAACAGCAAGACCCGAGGATCATGCTGCGGATGATCGCCTTCAAAATCGTCATCGCTCTGCAATTCGTCCAGCAAATCATCACCAGCATCCTCTCCAGTACCAACGTGCTCAAACCCACACGCACCGAATCGTACGACGATCTACACCTCGGCCTCAGCCCCTTCCTTACCGCCATGGAGGTAGCTGTCATCTGCATCCTCTTGCTCATTGCATTCTGGCCTACCGAGTTTCGCAGCCGTCGTTATCTTGCTTTTGCTGCCCAGCAAAAAGCCTCAGGCGGCATGAGTATGGATGATGTAGGTTACACGCCGCTGGCCAAGCACTACGACTCCAATGGCCACATGGTCGACATCAATGGCAATGCTCTCGCCCCGCGCAAGTACAGCTTCGTTACAGCTATTGCTGACAGTGTTAATATGCTGGACATCCTGCGCGCGTTGGGCAATTCGATGAGCTTGCTTAGGCAGGGTTAGATAAGAACGGGTGATTGATGAGATATAACGGGATAGATTGTCACGGACCATTGATTGGTTCTTTTTGCGTTTGACTGCGTGGTCTTTGACTGTTTGGCACTCTTATGGATTCTTGTTGGTCAGGATATATGCCAGAAAAAAGGGTGCCTCGGCATGAGCGCGACAACTAGAGGCATATCAGGGTTAATGCTACCACTTAACTCCCTGGTCGACAACCAGGTGATTGTCTTATCATCCAATTCGCTATCGAGGTTAGTACACATAGCGAAACCACGGGTTTTCTTTGTCCGTCAAGTCCTCGAATGCCTTCTTCTCTCCTTCCATTTCATCCAAATGCAATGCATCTCTTTTTGCATTTGCTGTCCTCAGCATCCAGTATAGCACAGCTGAAATGACAATAATCAGACAATAGCACCCGATGATACCTTCCCACACCATAGGATAGTGCTGCCGGACTGTTTGTGATTGAATCCAAAAGGGACCCACGATGTTACCGAAGCAATAAAATACAAAGACGCAAGCAGCCTGCAAGGACTTCTTGGTGTTGCCCGCCGTGTTTGCCATTGCCATAGAAACGATCAGAGACGTCACCGGCGCGAAGAAACCAATCAATGTGTACCCAGCTAGCGGAGTCGCGGCACCGGGATACCATGACGATTTCGAGATCATAATACAACCCGCGATGACAGGCAGGCAGCAGAGAATTATCATGATGAGGCGGATGTTGGCTATGTACAATGAGAGAATACCGCAGAAAACAATAGTGACGAAACACACTCCGCCCAGTGGCATCTGCCACAGTAGTGAAGCGTAGGAAGAGTAGCCAAATGTTGACACAATCAGAGGGCCGAATGCCGAAACTGCGCCGTTGACGGTGTAGGCCGCGCCCATCATGAGGCTGATCAGCCATAATTTGGGGTCCGTGACTGCTTCACGGATCTGAGAAAACTTAATCTTCTGGCACCGCACTCCGATCTGAGAGGAGCGGAGGCGTTCAATAGCGACCCGCCTCTCCTCTTTGGCGGGCAGAAAGAAGGCTGTAGATGGAGAGTCAGGGAAGAATAGGAAGCAAACCCCAAAGAGCACGGTGAGCCCCCCGCCCATCAGGTAGAGATACTGCCACTTATGCAAATTGCCTGAGTCGATATGTGCAAAGGCCCAGTTGAGCAGCGCGCCGATGATGGTCCAGCCACCAGTGGCAGAGTACCAGAGGCATTGGCGGAGCGTCTGCTCCCGTTGCGTATAGTAACTAGAGATAATGAGCATGAAGGCCGTTGGCATGATGGACTCGAGCACGCCCATAAAGAATCGGACAGCGAACAGGCCACGAAATGAAGTGACTGCTGCCGTGCACATGCATGTCCCACCCCAGAGAATGACCACCGATCCGATGGTTCGGCCTAGGTGGAAACGCTGGAAGAGATAGGTCAGCGGTACGACACCAGTGAGCATACCAAAGTAGAACAGCGAGGATGCCCATGAAAGACGTTCTGTTGATACTTTGGGTGGGTCGGTGTTGGGATCAACGACGACTCGAAGTCCGAGATCTGTTGTCATGCCAAAGACGGAAGCACCACCCAGAATTGCCTGGTAGACATCAGCTTGGACTTCTCGGAAGGCCAAAAATAAAACCTCCTCCGAACCTTGTCATAGTAAACCAGACCATAGCCGATCCACATGGTTGGTATCAGCACAAGGTCAATCTTGCGCACAATTGTCTTCTCCACAGCCTTGTCCCAAGTTTGAGCATGTTCTGGGACAATGCTTGCTGCCACATCTCTGCCATCGGGTATCTGCATTATATACAAAGCTATACTCCGCTAGGATAGCCTTGCAGGGACAAAGCTTTATTCTTCAACGCAGTGGCGACACGATTCTCGGACCGGATTGATCCGACGAGGTCATGACTCCATGAGAATATCAAGAGATTTGCAGGAGCTTGGTAGGTCACTAATAGTAGCATAGTGTCGGATATATCCGGAGACCACCTCAATAAACAAGTCGGGCAATATTTGAAAAGTGAAAACCAATATTGATGTACAAGTGTCACGGATAATTTAGAGCCCGTGGCGAGTTGATGTAACCACGAAAAGCACTTCTCATTTCGGAAATAAACAACCAACTTTATTGCTACCTTTACAAGGTGGCCACTGTGTCGAAAAAGGAATCCTGCTGCATCATCCACCCTTCGCTGAAAGCTGCTCACAAAGTAATATAGACTCGGTCGGTCGGAGAGTATAACGACAAGATTCTTCGAGTTGCTTCTGGGACATGGGCAGCAGAGACCATAAAGGCATTCCTACTTGCGACTTGGTCACACTCCGTTGGCATCACTATTCTAGGACATTCTTCCCAGTGTTCAAACAGCAGGTAGATGCCGAAATAAGACAGTGTTTAGAGTGAGAGATTGAATCTGAGTCGTCAAGTATGCGCCGCCAGGTCGCATGAGCAGTCACAGCCGTAGGAGGAATGGGAAGTGTAGTGCTGACTCCTTGGTTCCAACAGCAGACAGCCGCTGATGCGGTGAGTCGTGCATTTGCTATTACTTCTTGCCGCTTTTCTTAACCACCTGATCGTCCCGCACTTTGATCTCTTCCTGCCCGAAACTGCTGATCAGGTCCAGCAAATTCGCATCGTCGTCACCAAAATCCCATCCATCGTCCTCTTCCTGTGCAATCTGTGCTGTGGGCGCCTGTTTCTGCCCCACGTGCTGCTCTCCTCGTTCCCCTTGTGTCTCTGTGACATCGATGCTGGCAGAGCCAGCTGGACCGATATCTTTTGCTTTAGAGATTGGTGCATCTTGCCTCTTCGCTTGGACATCCTGCACATCACTCGCCGGCTTAGGATCTGCAACGATCACCGTCTTCTTTGAATCAAAACTGCCTCCGAACCGCGCTCTGAATCCCGCCAATCGACCGGCTTCGTCGTCCTCAATACTCAGCAGTTCTCGCGATGACGGGTTCCACAAGGGAGTATTGCGAGTGTCGCGAGTGGATCTGTGTACAGGCAAGGGTGAGCATGTGCGTTGCAGAAACGCACTGCCGTCCGAGAGTGTGACAAGTTGTGTGAAGGTGTACGGTCTCTTGGGCCGTCTGAGGAGACGCGCATGTCTGCAGGGTTGGCAGATGTAAGAGGTGGAGGTGAATAGAGTGGGTAAGGGGTGTATTGCTGACGGCCTCAGAACCGGCCGAAGTGCGGTGGACATTGTGGCGGTCGAATGAGTAGAACAGTTCCATAGACCTGATGATAACTCAAGCCACTGCGTCAATTCGCACTGTCTAAACTCTGCAAACATGCCAAGACACAATGAGCTCTTCTCCGTTGTTACCGAATGGTTTATTACGAAGCTTAGTCCTTTCTTACCTCGTCCCTGCCCAAAACCTCAGCGCCAATGTGAATGCTGACGGTTGTGGATCTGGGATAAAACGAGTTTTGAACAATTCTGACGCTGGCGCATTATGGAGGTGTCCAGGTCAGCCCCTCTCTCACTCAGGAATGGCATATATCTTGACAGGCAGAGCTCTTCAGAGTCTGGGCTGCCAATACGATAACATATGCCAGCAATGCTTCAGAAGCACCATCGCACTTTTTGGGTTGCGAGCCACAGCCAGAACCCAGGGACGACTCGTTCCGTCAACCAAGAGGCATCTGGCTACATGTAAACTCAGACAGCGACATCTACCGAGGCGGTGGAGTCCATCAACCTTGCTCTTCTCCCTCTATCGAGTTCGCTATCCGTTAATCGGCCTTCGGTTTTCATCTTCTTCGTCCCTGCCCAACTCCTCTTCACCGTCGCTCTCCGAAAATGTTCGCCATTTGATGCGCTCAGTTCCCCACCCGGTCGCCATTATCACCTCCACCTCTACTTACACCACTCCTACCTCCGACTCCAACTCCAGTGCCAGCGCCGGCACATCCCTAGACCTTTTCCGCGGTGCCACCGTGTCCTCCTTCAACACCGTTACGCTCATTCCCTCTCCCATCGTCAGTTTCAACATCACTCGCCACTCGTCAACATTCCGCGCGATCCAGCTCAGCGGGATGTTCAATGTGCATTTATTGACTGGCGACGTGCGACGTGAGCAGCATCATGGCATTAATGAACGCAGTCATCGTAGCCACCCTGAGCTCATCGCAAGCAAGTTCTCCATGGGAAACAAGGGCCGTCCCTTTCATCAGGAGACTGGCGAGGTTGAACGCTGGACTGATTTGAGCGCCAGTACAGGACGGTCGCTGCCTATATCAACTACTGTACCTGCTGCTCCTGGTGGTATTGGGAGAGTCGCCAGCCCGGGGAATCTAGGAGTGGCAAGACTTCCTCCCGTGATCCGAGGCCAGACAGATGAGGGAGCGGATCTTGTACCTTTCCACCTGCTATGCGAGCACATGACCGAGAAGACTGTATGGATTGGTGACCATGTGGTCGTGTTTGGGCGGGTCATGAGCGTGGTTGACAACTTGAAGAACGACAATGAATTGTATGACGGGGATCGAAAGGCCACGCTAGTGTATGTACATGGGACATATGCGCGGGTGGTGTGACGAGATGGCACCCCTGTACCAGCTTTCCTTGTAAAATAGGAGTCTTTATACGTACAGTAAAAGGAGAATACTTTGAGTGAAGAATGTTGTCCTGCTGAATTCATGGACAGACAAAGGACTACATATAGATATATACGCCATCTGAATGTAAAGGTCTGTCCAAGTCAGATTCCGGTTCCATTGGCTATCCATCGCGAAGAATAGCAACTATTACAACAAACAGCATCACAAATTTTCTTTTGATACAACTAGCGCCAATGATCTTGCCATAGAAAGCTATTCTCTCCATCACATGGAAGAATCCTTGCCACACATGCCGCTCCCTCTTTCCTGCATTGTCGAACAAGGCGGCACAGTTGCATGGAGAAGCACCATTGTGCAGCTAAGGGAGATCTGCCACGTTCCCCAAGGCCTTCTGTCCTTCGATACATTGGCCATGCGGGAGCGGCGTCTTTGTCCGATGCTCTCGCACCTTGACTCTCATGAGCTGTCGGAAGGCGTCTGATTCTTGGGCGCAGTATTGTTGCCATAGCTATAATCAATCCTGAGCTTGCGGCCATACGATTCTTTCTCTGCCAAAATCTTCATAGCATCCTGTGCGCTCTTGACATCCAAAAAGTCGGCGTGGGCAAAGCCCCTTGGCTGGCCGGTCCTTCGGTCAATGGCAACTCTGACATCAATAACATTGCGAATGCCACGGAAAAGATTTGTGAGGTCGCGATCGGTCATCTCGAAGGACATGTTGCCAATGAAGAGTGTCTTGGATGGTGGGTTTAGGGGCCGAGGGTTGCGCTGGAAGGGCCGGTTGACTTTGCGCGAGTTGAAGGCTGCATACTGCACAGTGAGGCGGCGGCCTTCAAACACTTGCTGATTCAGGGCTTCGATGGCAGCGGTAGCGGCATCGACAGTTTCAAAGTCGACATAGCCAAAACTGCGAGCGTCAGTGGTTACATACATGGTAGAGCGGCTGGTCTTACCCCTTGCTTAGGCCACGTGAATCGCGCAGCAGTCGGCAACCAACGACGTTGCCAAACCGCGAAAGCTCCTTCTTGATATCGTTCTCCGTCACGTCAAAGAAAAGATTACCGATATAGATTGTTTCTTTGGGCTCCGCAATTAACTCTTCTCGGCTCTTGCGAGGCTCGAAGTCTTGAGCTGGCTCGCGTGATGGCTCCGGTGCATCAGACCAGGCAGAAGGATCGATGGATTCATCGACAGAGGCATCGACAGGCGAAGTCTTGGACTCAGAAATGGCTCCTTGGGCGGTTTGGGCTACATTCTCGGTTTCCTGAGGGGGAGTAGAAGGAGTCTCCGAGATGAGGACTGCCTCATCCTCTTGTTTTGCCTCGGCCTCACTACTGGCCCACCTTCGGGGGAAGGAAAGCGATGGCGCAGCGATCTTTGATCGGGAAGTCCAGGACGGCAGGGATGATATGCTGCGTGTCTGGCAGAGGAAAGACGGGGGCTGAGAGGAGAGAACGCGCAGAGCGCTGCGCCGGAAATGTAACCTGAGGAATCAGCGGCAGTAGCGGAGAGTACAGTTGCATCGCACTTACATGATGGATGGGCAGTGGATGAAAAGATGGCGATGGAGATGCAGGTGCAGATAGAGATGATGGGTTGAAATGAAGGACAGGAAACTGAAAGCAGGAACGAAGCCAGCAAATGTTCCTCGCCAGAAAAAATGTCGACGACCAGATTACTAGTTGCCTTTTTGGGCCAGGCGCGCCAAGACCTAGAACTCACTATGCCATATCAGTTAACCAGCACTTTTACGATCCGGAAGTCAATAGAAAGACAAAGCAAGGCAATGTGTACATCAGACTAACTGGAACACATTTACTAGTTCTATTGTACCAATCGCCTCCCTTGGCCCGCAGACTTGCAGAGAGAATGGAGAATGGAGAATGGAATGCTTTGAGTCGTAAGGATTGACTCGACTGCTGCATCGTCACCCCTTTAAGCAGGGTTGCAAGTCAAGCTGAAAATCTGCTTTCCATCTGCTGCCACGAAATCCACACTCTCGACACCTCCATAGTTCGGTCCTCCAAAGGCTCTCACTTGATTGCCCCATTGGTCTCTTGCCACACAGGTTGCAAGCTGCGCAGGGTCGTTGTCAATCTCCGCATGAGTAAGATAAGGCCCGGTGGTAGGGTCAAATGACTGATAGACCACTCCATTTTGCGCAGGGAGAGAGGTCGCAGTCCCGTCGGACTCAACGATTCCGACACTGTAAGTAAGGGGAGGAGGGCTAGCTTGGCGAGGTTTGGCGATGTTGGTCGCCGAAGTCAGCGCGAGGACAGAAAGGAGTGCGATGGTGGCGCAGGCCTTCATGGTGCTATGTTGTGTTTGAATGGTGCTCTTCTAGGTTGATTGTTTGGTTGTATGGTCAGTGTCGGAGCTCTGATTGTGTGGTGGAATAGTCACCTCGACGGTGTCTGGAGCACCATCTTATACTTCAGGGCCTGCCTCACGAATACTGCCCCAAAAGCCAAGTTCTATTTCTGTACCTCTGCCGAGTGTCACAAAGGCATATGATGCAACAAACCCAACAGTAAATACGAGTCTGTCTTACCCATTTCATCCACTCCTATGACCGAGAGCCGAAATTCCAGGCACCGTTCCCATTGTAGGTCTCGAGCACCGTAGGCAGCAACCTCTCCGCGGAGCGCGCTCATACGTGCCATTGTATCTGGGCCTAATACAAGGTAAGCTGACAAGTAGTTATTTTTGGAATCGAAAGGATAGCTCAGCCACCGAGAGCCTGATCGTAGTCGTTTCCTCTTATGTCAGCTGATTCCAATCCGCTGTGCCAAGACCACAGCAGAGGGCCACAAGTGTGTGCACTTTTGCCAGGTTCTGGGCTTCATCCTCACTAAGCAGGAACCTGAACTTAAGAATGTTGTTGTCACTAGATTGATCATAGACTTATATTGTCTCAGTATTGGAAATGTAGTCAGCCAATACTACGGTTAAAAAACGGCAACCTTAGCATTGCCCACCATTGGTCGTCTGCATATCAAGCCCCCTATCTCTGGATATCCATCTTCATAGGGGCTGTAAGCTACTGTAATCTATATAATAATACACAAGTTATACGAAGCAATCCGATTGGTCCATATTTGCACGGGTCACGTGAACTTTCATCGGCCCCTCCTTTTTCCGAGACCCACTACCCCATCAAAATCCTAACACACGATAATTCCCCCTCACGTGACTTTGCAATCCTCCCTCTCGCCAAGACTCGGTCCATACCTCGATTTCGATCGCCATATCAATCCATCGATTTTATATATCACTCTCCCATCCCCCCATTCTTGACCCGATATCGACGATTGCGACGTCCGCCGATCTATCACAACACACGCCCGCCGACCATCGCAACACACAGCAGTGCCAAGACTCACGTGATATCCACCATACCTCCATTTCGACCGCGATATCGATCCATCGTCTATATATATCACTCTCCCATCCCCCGATTCTCGACCCG